>SNQJ01S0163396.1:5305-21338 GCA_010110895.2 Picea sitchensis | reverse complement strand
GAAGAGGCCTGTGAACATTGCTATCTGAATCAAGTGCTATTTCTGTTCAAGTGCTATTTTTGTTGCTATTTCGTATATCATTTCTGTGTATTGTGAAGATTATGCTGGATATTTTACTGTTATTCTGTCATTTCTAGCATTTCATTTCTGTCTGCATATTTTATATATCTGGTATCTTGCAAACCATGTCAAGGTATAAAACTTGTTCATGGCTTCCAAGATATCTTCACTAGATGGAAGAACAATGCTATGGAAGGAACACACGTCGAGGGCTACAGGGGTAAGTAGATCAGGCTCCAATAGCCCTACCAAATATATCACAATATCAACTACCAGATCTAATTCATCGAAAGTTGAAGTCATGGGAGACAACGCCACATAATTGACCTGTGGCATGGGTGATACTGATTGCATATAAGAACCGTTTAGGGAGGTCATTGGGTTGGTAATCAAGTCAGGACCAACGCATCAAAGTTGATCAACAACCACAATTCTTCCATCATGCGGGAAAGATTTCACACGAAAAAGAGTGGACACAATAGCTTTCATGTCATAGACATAATCTCACCCAAGGAGAAAATCGAAATCCAACGGGTCCTGGACTACCATAACATCAATAAAGACAGTTTTCCATCCTAAAGTTATGGGAAACTAGGGAAGTATCCCTAAAGGGTGACTGGTTCTTTTGTTAAAATCGAATAGATTTTGGGTAACCGACAAAAGTTGAGGATAACCCAAAGCTTCCCAAGCAATAGAGGACAAAATACTAACAGACGAACCTTCATCTATCAGTGCATGAGGAATGTCCCGACCACAAACCTATACTGTAATCTTGAAAGGAATGTGAGAGGGAATACGTGGTATAGTTAGAACACCCCAATAAAAAAGGAAGGCCTCATTACTTGGCGGGGGTTTCATGGCAGAAGGAAGAATGCCTCCCATAATGGTAGTTTCTATATCAATGAGAAAAATGTGGGAGGTATCGGGTTTACTCTCTAGCGGGAGAGTAGGATCTATTGATAACGACAAAAAAGCGACCACTTGGATTTCATTCTCCAAGGGGAGAATGGGGTCGACAGGTGGAAATGAATCAACTGCTTGGGTTGCACTCTCTAACGGGAGAGCAGGATCGACCAAAGAAGGCATCAAATCAACCACTTTTTCAACTGGTTCAACTAAGGATGTGACCAGATTGACGACATGATCAACTAGAATGACCGATGAAGGGACTGGAGCAACCACTTTGGCACTCGTCAAAGGAGGAGTGGGATCGACAACTTTGGTACTCTTCAAATGAAAGGTGGGACTGACCAATGAGGGGACTGGATCAGTCACTTGGGTTTCACTTTTCATATGAAAAGTGGGGTTGATCAATGATGGAACTAGATCAACTACTTTGGTTAGTGGTTCAACTGAGGATGAAACTAGATTGACCACCTGATCAACCAGATTGACTGGGGATGGAACCAGATTGACCATTCTATAAACTAACGATGCGTTGGGGGAAATATTATGATAACCAGTTGGGATTTGAAGCTTTTCCAAAAGAGCAGAAGCCTCGTCCATACGAGGAAAAATATGAGAGTAATGATCACCTTCGCATAACATGCAAGGAAATTTGACAGTTGTCTTGTTCCTACCAACCTTAACATCACTAGTTGACAGCGCGTCACCAACATGTCTAGCAGAGGTCGATGATGTGGAGGACCACATTTCTAAGACCTTGGGAAGACTAGGGAAATCCTTTAGAAAGTGGTCACCCTTACAAAGACTGCAAGGGAATTTGGGTTTTAGATTCTTCATTTTAATCTTGTCGACCTCATCAACACTCCCAGTACGATTAATAGTAGTTGGTTGCATGGATCCAACATCTGATATGGTTGGAGGCTTGGTACTTTTTAGGTTCTTCTTCTTCTTCTCTTTTCGTTTCTTCTTCTTCTTATAAACCTGGCTACTTGCTTTATAACTTTCACTATGAGAATAAGGATAAAGGGAAGGAGACTTAATGGGTGAAGAAGGTGAAAAGTAGACATGAGTTTGATGTGTGGGTGGTGTAATTACATATGAGGTATTAGGTATAGATGAAGCACTAGGAATATTTGAGATCACCGAAGTGGGTAACAACCAAACCGGTAATCTGATGGTGAGTCCCGGAAGACTCAATGTGGTGATGTACAGAGGACCAATATTTCCAAAAGAAGGAAAGGTGAAAGGTTCCCCGGGACAATGGGTTCCTCCATTGGTGCTCCATTAACACTGACTTGACCTAAGGTCCACTAAATAAAACAAACAACACACACTATGAATCTAAGAAGAAAACAATCAAACAAAACTTCCCCCAATGAAACCACTAGTTGGTGATGAAATCCAATGTCGCGAGATCAATATAGGAAGGGGCATGGATAGAGTGGGTGGATCAGTTATTTTGGTGACCTTATTAATGGACTTATGCCTTGGTGTAAGATTCCATGTAGTAATTGTGGATTTACCCTCCAAGGAGCCCGAGTTAGTTTGACCAATGTCTGTTCCAAGTCCAGTGAGACTTCCCTTCACCGACACCTTGTGTAAGACCCTTAATATTATGGCTACTAAGGTCACCAACTTCTAGTCAACCCCTGGGTGGGTACAGTCGAGAGTCCAGTCTGAACGTATGGGCAGGATAACAAGTCTGAAATCCTTCAAGAGAACTGATGACAACTGGACTGGTAGAAATCCAAAGGACCCCGAATGGATTCAGAATTCACGAAGCACCGAGACAAAAATGAATATAGTTGAACCTTAAGAAGAACCTCCAATATATGATCTGACTACTATGAACGATCAAACCACAGAGGGATAATCTATGTATCTCTCTCGAACGTGACCTCGTGCGTAACCCCTGTATGAGAGGGGGATCCCTGTAAGCTTAAACGAAAATTGGATTTTCTCTCCCTATCGTAAGATACTAAGTTTGTTTTAAATATTTGGAAAGGTATCCTTTCAACCTATTCCAAAGCCCTACACCTTAAGTTAATGTAGGTTTGCTAACAGAAAAAATGTCTGATAAATTTTAGTTTAGCGCTTGATTTTAAGGTTGTTGTTTACTCAAGAGGAACATGGACTGGACTAAATGATGTTTTGATTGACTCTAAACAATGAAAATAAATGATAATGCAAAAAGTTCACTTTGATTAAAGTGATATTACGAGAAGAAGAAAACATTTATCATTGCAACTGCACAATGTCCCAAAATGCCAAAAACCATGCAATTTCGCTACTTCAAATGCAAACTAGTTTCACTACCCAAAAGAAACAATGCAAGTATCTTCTTTGTTTGATTATGATTTATACAGAAAGTAAATACAAATCCTTTGATGTTCTACTACTTTCAATCAAGAGAAAGAGTCAAATGCAGATGCAAAAGACACGAAGCAAAAAGGCTACAAACAAAGCATGCACTCAAGGAAGTGAGGTATGAAAGAAAACAAGTAGAAACTTATTATGAAAAGAACACAATCAAGGATTCTACAACTAGTCAAGCATTAAAGGAGTACAAGAAGATGTAGAGTAGAATCCAAGAAAATAAAGGGAGAAAGAGAAATCACTCAAATTGTCTCGACAAAACAAGCAGGGGAAATTTCACATTTCGGAAAAAATTTCAAGATCCAATCAAGACAATAAGGGGTTATAAGAACCAAATATCAACCTAAATAATTTCACAAACCAATCACAAAGTATGGGTAAATACTTCCACAAAATAAGATGAGAAAATCTGAGCAGAAAACAGAAAAACTCCTCCAAAAAGGAGACCATCACTGCATGTTCCAAGAGTACAGAGTGTTGCAACTCTCCCTAAAGAACTGCAGGGGAGTTCTAGCGCTCCTATATGGCCTACAGGGGGGCATTGAGCCACCCAAAAATTCAAAAAACAATAAAAAAAATTGAAGAAAAACTCACCCATAATGCATAAAAAATATTGAAATTGCCAATGAAGGTAGGAAAAGGCTGATAGATGATGATCAAAAAGTAAAAGTGATCTAAAAGGTGGGAATATGTAAGTAAATACAACAGGAATTGTTTGGGAAAAATGACCTGAAATATCAAATGGAACAGTGGAAAGATCTTTGAATTTCCTTACAATAGCTTTCATTCAATCAGATAAATGAGAAGAAAATAGTAAATTGACTCTAAATCTTCAAAGAAGAAGAGTGACTCAAAGTAAGGAAGAAAAAATGTCAACAATCCAAACAAAAAATAATCAATTCTTAGAAATCAAGATGTTGGAGGCCAAAATAAGGACACACTAAGATGGTATTAACCCTGAGCAGGTGAATCAACAAAAAGTAGACTCAAATATCAACTCCCAAAAGTTTGTTTAGAAAAACAAAAACTAGCACTCTGGTGTCAAGGGTACTAGAGCGTAGAAGCACTATGTGGGAGCCTGCAAGGGAGTGCCATCACTCTGATATTAGAGGCAGGGGAGCATCGGCCTCTCAGAACTCAAAAACTTGCCCAGAAATAAAAAAAACTCCGGAAAATCTAGAAATTGAGTGTGTATGGAATGAATCTAAGAACCAACAACATAGCTACGAATCAAAAACACAACATGAATAATATCTAAAGGTGATAAAAGGCCAAAAGCAAGACCAAGGAAGGAAAAAAAAACTAAAAGTTTCGATGCCCAATGGAGTTGCCAATTTCTCCCTAAATCTCTAAGATCAAGACATAAAAGTGTTAACTTTGGTCACTGACATCCTTTTAAAGCTAGCTAAGTCAATCAAATAGAGAAAAGGAAGAAGATGTACCTTTTTACGATGTTTTTCCTTACCCAGTCCAAGTTGAGACTTGATCCCCAAGATCTTTAACAAGTCCTGCAATCCAATAACATCAAAGACAAAACAACTTCGTATTCTACCATGATTAATTCAAAACTAGATCTATCTATNGAAATAAATAGGCCAAGCACATGTATTAATGAGAACTCGATAGCAATACTTATAGACCTTTGATGAAGTTGCAGCAGCCTCTTCCAGCTCTCCTTGTCCAGCCCCTTGCTCAAATATTCCACGATCAAAATGGCTATGCTTCACTTATTATCTCCCTTATGAGATCATAAGTTTGATGCCTTCAATTTATTCAATACCACTTCTCATGAGATCATAAGTTTGGTATCTCTAAAACTCAATCTCTATTTCACCATGAGAAGGCCTCCTCTTATAAGATTGGAGAGACCCAACAACCTTAGATATTCTTGGGATAGGTTGAGGATCCTTCTGCATCAGTTGTGGATATTCCCTATGATCTAGCCTTCACCTCAGATTCGAATCCAGCCAACTCCAGAGATGAAGGGGATTTTTCCCTGATTTTCTTCAATAGCCCAAGATTTCCTTAAATAGCCCAGTGCTCCCCCAGAATGGGGCACAGAGTGTTTCAATGCTCCTAGCTCTTAATATTGTGTTTCCCCTTGCTCCTCCTATTGGCCTAGATTTCATCCCACCATAGTGTTGCATGTCCTTTCAACCTAGTGATAACATGTCTCACCTTTTTCTCCTCCTCGACATCTTCATAGTCAAAATACTTGTCCATTTCTTGTATCCAATCAAGAAACTCTTTCGTGTTTAAATTACCTTCATACATTGGGACATTGATATTGGCTCTGGCTCCCAACTTGACAACCTCTTTCAACAAGCGTTCCTCTTCAGCATCCTTTGCTATGACTTTGTCAACTCCTACTTCTTCATTCTCTGCATCGCTGATGTTTCCAACATCAGATGCTCTACTTTTTGTTGTTTCCATGGCATCCACCCTTGCTCTGAGTTCTCTCATATATGTTTCCATAGCTATGTTTTCTACAGGCAGCTCAACACGTCTTCTAGGTGGCATTGTGCTAATGTTTCTGATACCACTTGTTGATACCAGTCCTCTCCTTTTCCTCCTCTTTCTACAGAAATCAATTATATAATAGCATTGATACCACTCTGGTGCAAACCCCCTTTCTCCCCTAAGGGATGCTCGACCTCCCGGTCTTGGATCGTTCAATATACCAAGTCAAATCGACTCTTTGGGTCCCCGTGGGTACCCAAAACCACTATACACAAGCCCTTTATTCTTGAGTGACCATAGGCTATGACTGTGGGTCAACCCCTTCACAACTTCGGGCTTTGGGGATATCCCAATATTTGACCTCGACACTTTACGAAGTGTTCTCTTCTGAAATCTAGACCCTACATCGCGTGTATCCTTATATATTAATGACCCAACAATGCTTTGGGATTTGCGACTTTGTGAAACTCTTATTCACCTTGCGCACAAACCTCCATACTTCCGACTTCCAAAAATCCTAATCCACCTCCACATGTCGTCTCTGCAACCAACGGTTGTGATTTATTCATGACTCCGTCAGTTCGTGACTCTCACCTTATAATACCTGCAAACATTCTGAACCATGAAGTGACGAAACACCTTACAACTAACCTCTGCGTAGTTCTCCCAGATATGATGGTCTAAAATGATTCACCTTCCTTCGGAACTGATCTAGTTCATGGATTTTTTGTAACCTTGAGGGTCCTTCCTCCACCTTTTGAAGATTTCTTGTCGCTCTCCCTCTTGAGCTTGTCTTCCTCGGCTTTATTATTTCGTTCTTCAAGATGATTCCTTCGACAGTTAGTTAAATTCTCGACCTTTGCATGCCTCACAACAAGTTCTCTTCCACAAGTCACTTTTATGTGGGTGACTTCTGCACACTTTGAGACTAAAGTCACTCTATTCCTCCTGAACTTATGAGTCTAAGACTCTATCACACACTCCTTGTGGAAGCATATCCATTGTTTTCATACATAAGTTCACTCTACCTATTTTGATCTTACGAGTCGAAACAAACTCGGTCACCCACACCTTGCGGACACTATGCACACCTTACACTTGCTCAAGGAAGAGAAATAATTGGAACTCATTCAATCTTCACAGTGACTCATATATTCAGCCATGTAAATGAAAGCTTAGATATAAGAACGAGAAATAACATAAAATTGGAAATAAAGAGAAAGTCTACGAGTCACTCATTCAGTTAGACACACCAACATGACACATTTGAGAAAATAATCCTTTGTTATATTCATTCAAAAGTCATATACAATAGATTCAATGGCTCCTCACGACTGTCTTCTATTAGCATCCTTTCCACAGCTAGAGATCCAACAAAAACAACGATAATATACACAATAGATTCAACAACCTTTCAATAACCTCTATTGGGAAATAATACAAAGATTTATACAAGAAGTGTTATTCAATCCTTTCCCTCCAACTACTCTATGTTATCCTATCAAAATAAAATCTTTCAACTACTTAACATTTATAACAATAAATATTCCAGTCAGATAGATAAGAGCGAAAGCTCTATATCTATACTGAAATCTTTGATATTAAAGAAAAATGCATTCTCTCATCGATCTTATGCAATGACTTAGCCTCTAAGCATTAAATATATTAATAAATCAAAATATTCCCTGGATATTACATTAATTTGCCAGCTTTGGAATTCAAAATAATTCAAAACACATGCTAGTGCACCTATTTTTCCTCCACACACGCTTTGCTGGCAATGCTCTTACATCATATTCTCGGAGGACAGAAGAACATGATGCACATTTGTGTTTAGTACTATAGTGTTTATGGGAAAACAAATTATATGGGAAACTATTGAAATAATCTTTTTACCAATCAAGGATTCATTACTTAGGGCATGTTATATTCGACGAAGGAATCACTTTGGATCCAGTGAATGTAGAGGCCATCATGGAATGGCCTACAT
Source organism: Picea sitchensis (assembly GCA_010110895.2). Lineage (NCBI taxonomy): Eukaryota > Viridiplantae > Streptophyta > Pinopsida > Pinales > Pinaceae > Picea > Picea sitchensis. Next base: position 13,546 of record SNQJ01S0163396.1, on the reverse strand, counting down.
CGAAAAATGTACGAGAAGTGAACATCTTTATGGGTTTAGCAGGATATTATCGACAGTTTTTCAAAGGTTTTTCAAAGATAGAAAATCCGATCATGGAATTGCAGAAGAAAAACAAGAATTTTGTATGGACCGAGAAGTGCTCAAAAGGCATTTCAAGGGCTCAAGGGGTTGTTGAAAACAACACCTATCCTAAAAGTCCCTCACATGGATATGGATTTCTTGGTATACATAGATGCATCCAAGGAAGGTTTAGGCAGAGTCTTGATGCAAGACGACAGAATGATTGCGTACATCTCAAGGAAATTAAGAAAGCATGAGGAGAACTACGCAACGCCTGCTTTGGAGTTATTGGCCATTATGTATGCCTGGAGAGTGTGGAGACATAATCTGATTGGAAGGAAATTTGAATGAAAAAAGCAACAGATCACTGTGGAATACAACACTTTTCACGCAGAATGACTTGAATGTGTGGCAAGGGCATTGGTCATAATTACTTAGCAAATATTATTTGATATTAAGTACATTGACGAAATGGTGAAAAAATTGGCAAATGCATTAAGTCAGAGACCACGCATATTCTCAATGATACCTCTTTAGATGAATCTTCGAGAAAGGATTTTAACTATACAGTTCGACGAAGACTGGTATAAAGAGGTTAGGAAAAATATCGGACAATACACCATGATGGTACCAAGGTTTGAAGGTTATAATTTGGACAAGGATGAATTGTTGAAGTATAATGACCAGATTTACGTACCACCTAATGGTGAATTGAGAAGTTTGGAACTTAAGAGAATCTCATAGAGAAATATACATAGCTCATCCAGGAGTCACGAAGATGAGGGAATACCTTAAGCCCTTATTCTTCTAGAAGGGATGAAGGTGGACATAGTTAGCTACGTGGAGAGGTGTCTAGAATGTTAGTGAGTGAAGGTTGAACATAGACATTTAGAAGGATTACTACAACCACATGCTATTCCAGAATTGAAATAGGAGGTCATTTCGATGGACTTCATTGTTGGATTTCCACTGATGGCCAGGAGGAACAACTCAATTTCGTGGTAGTTGACACTCTGATGAAGAGTGCACATTTTATTCTTGTGCGTACAATGTATAAGGCACCAAACATAGGTAGAATGTTTTTTAGCAAGATTGTGAGACTTCCTAGCGGGACAAAAAGAATCATATCCGATAGGGGATCGATGTTTACAAGACGATTTTGTACTAGTTCCCAAGAGGCCTTAGGAAAACAACTGAACTTTAGTACAACATATCACCTTGAGACAGACAGGAAGATTGAAAGAAAGAACCAAATTTTGGAATATATGTTGCTTATGTATGTGCTAGACCAACAGAAACATTGGGAATATTTCTTGCCACTAGTAGAGTTTGTGTACAAAAACAACTATCAAGGTGTCATTAAGATGGCACCGTTTCAGTTTCTCTATGGGCGACCATGTCAGACTCCTTTGAGTCAGGATCAACTTGAGGATAGGGCGCTGATGGGACCATAATTGATCCCATAAATGTAAGAACAAATGCAAATGATAAGATGAAGGATTAAAGAAGTGCAAGATCGACAGAATAGTTATGTTGATGTGCATCACATTGACCACAATTGTGAAGTTGGTGACTGAGTTTTCTTACGGTTGAAACTGTAGAAGAGTTCGATTAAGTTTAGAAAGGGTGCTAAACTCTATTCTAGGTTTGTGGGGCCCTTTTAAGTTGTGGAAAGGAAAGGACTCGTGGCCTATTTGATCCTTTCCTCATTCTTGAGGTGTATGCACGATGTTTTTCTTGTACCTGTTTATGACATTATGTTCGTAATCCTACACATGATATTGACATGAGTTCCTTGCAGTGTCGGACGAGGGTGCACTCATGGAGGAGCCAATGCACATTCTGGACCATCGCATTCGACATATACAATGTCGAACAATTGATCAGGTCAAGGTCCAGTGGGACAATTATAGTCCACACTCGGGTACCTAGGAGGATGCATATGATATGCGCCAGTTGTTCCTTACTTATTTGATAGAGTAGACATATAGATATTGTCAGATACTTTATTTACTGTTTTTTTATCCACTGTACAACTTTGAGACAAAGTTTAAAAGAAGAGGGGGTGTATGTAACATCCCACTTTTGCGAACACAAGTTATTGACTTATTCTTGAGGACACTTATGTGCAAGTGATTCGATTATAGTATATGGTTATCTGTTTCTCTTATGGATTCTTATGATGATGTTGATGGATTATGATTTATGTTTCTTGATATCTATGTATTGACAGATGTTATTGACGAGTTTCCCATGAGTGTGCAGGACACTTGACAGATTGAGAATTCTGATGGTATCAATGGACCTCCTTAGAATCTGGATTGAGTTAGGGAGTGGATTGTATTGGTTGGGTATTTGATTTATGCATATGTGACATATGATCAATTATATTATGGTGTTGTTTATGGATCATCGATAGTGTTTCGTTGATGGATGCATGATGACGATTTATTTCTAATATGACTCACATAAGGAGTAAAGGGTCCATGCACATAGACCAAATATTGATTGAGAGGTGTGGTACCTTCCTTGTCACAACCTACTAGCACTCCCATGGTGGCTTGAATTGTAGGTTAACGATTACCTAGTTCGAGAGATCCACGATGTCGTGAGGGAAGACTGAGATAGTCACTCATGAATATTTCTAAGGGGTGTGTAATAAGGTAGGGTCCTTATTCCTTAGAATCCCTTAGTCTATCACAAGGTCACCCAAATGGAGTGTTGACTCCAAGGCTTGGACAAATATCAAAACTAGTCAAGGGCGAGTGGCACCCTTGGAGCATAGAGTGCGTCTCGAAGGGTATGTCACATAATTAAAAATTTGAGTCAAAGGAAAGTGTCACCCTTGGAGCACAAATTTCAACTTAAAGGGAACGTTGCATAAATAAAATTTGAGTCAATGAATCTAAGTGGCCTAGAAAACCCTGAGCAAATAATTAACCTTGTAAAATCTTGAGCACTATCGAATCAATCGATTAATTAATTAACTAAGGATTAAATTTATAAATCAAAATCCCTATAAGATTCTAAGCCCTTGCAATTAAAAAATTAATTTCGCCTAAGTCTAAGTTAGTAAGAAGACTAAAAACTAAATTTATAAATTAAATAATGAGGGGATGAAGTAAATCAATTTAAGAATTCAAAGAAAATAAAATAAATCTAAAGATTGATTTAATACACATATGTGCAAGTAATTACCAAATTAGAATTTAAGGTGAGAATGGAATAAAGCTAAAGGAATGGGTACACATAGAAAGGAATCTAGAGTCTAGTTAACACTAGTCTAACTAGGAGAAGATTCCTATTTTAACTCAACTCGGTTTTAGAAAAGTGTCAATCATTAATTGGAAATCAGGGGAATAAAGAGACAACTAGGAGTGATTTAAGGAGCACTTTTAGGAAGGGTGAGGGAAATTGAATTTTATTAAAATAAAATGTGGATTTGATTGGGAAAATTGGGGAAAGGGTGAAAAGTGTAAGGGGGAGATAATTCTCAATTATTTTAATTAAAAAGTGAATTAATTGTGCAAGTGGGGATGGGTTATGGGAAAATTCTATAATACAAATGGTTAAGATGAGCAATGGATCACACTGGTTATGGGCAAGGTTATGCTACATAAATTTTGACTGGTTTTACTTGTGAGAGTTGGGATACCCATCTTGAGAGAGAGTGGTGGCTCTACCTTGCGAGGAAATCTAGGATATAGAGAAATTTATGGTTTTTTGTGTGCATGGCCCCTTTGAATCTCTGGGGGATAAGGGGGGAGAAGAGTACCCCTAGCGTTGGCTGGGAGGTACCGGTGAAATCTCAACGATTAACAAGTGAATGAAGGAAGGGAATGTCAGTTGCCAAGGATCGTATTCAAGCCTATCTTCATTGGTTACGGTATTTCTGTAAGGTAGCTATAGAGGTAGTGGGGGGGCCCAGAGGGCCCATAGTGATAATAGTGGAGGTCATTCAATGTAAGGTGGACTAGGTCCACTATATTATTAAGTAAGGCCCACTATGGTAGTTAGATATAATAAATGGGTAATTAGATATATTATTAACAATTTCCTTCTGTTTTTTCATAGAGATTGTAGTATAATTAATTTGAACGGTATATGTTATGTATAATATTTGCAATGATTGTTTTTATACACAAAAGCTTCCTTCTACCAATATAAATGTTGGTTATTATAGTTGTTTCTAGGATACCTATGGGTTTTACATAGAGTTTAAATTTACATGTTAATAACTTGAGCCTAGGACTCGATAAAACTTTATTATATGTTGTTGAATTCAAGGATGGTTAACCCAAAATTTGGTCACTAACCCTGCAAAGAGTAATGGCTTCGATTGTAACCTTCGTCGTGAAAATTCCTTCCTAGATGGTAGTTTCAGTGTCGTAACTCTTGTCCATCTTCAAACAAGGTTGTTGGATGTGCATGAAACCAAGTATATCCCTACTGCAAACTAAAAGATGATTAGAGTGCACACAAGTTATTCTCAGCCACAAATTTATTCCTGGGAAGTGAATAAGTTATTTCTCTGCAACGAATTCAATCCTTGAACGTAACCGAAGTTATGTCGGCCACCACGAATTCTTGTTGGAGTGAATCCATGTTATTTCTCTACATTTTTATAAAATAATTTTCCCTCCATCTTAGTCTTTTCCTGACTTATTTTGGCTGGCCAATTTTCCCTCTCCTTGAACAACCTTCCTTGATTTCTCTGCTCATCCATGACGTATATTTGGGTGGGCTGGTGCAGCCTCTCTTTATCAAGTTGTGATAGATTTGGGAATTTCTAGGTGATCCCACTCTTTCGCATCGATGACATAATTCTTGGTGGTCTGTGCGCCCTCTCACTTTGCGCTACCTGACATATTTTCGGTCAGTTTTTGTGCCCTCCTTTTATTCCTTTCCTTGATTGACTTTGGCTGGCCAAGGTGCCCTTTTTCTCGCTCTTTCCTTGACATCTAGATTTTTGAGTGTGCCGTTCATATTTTCTCATTTATGACATGCATAATGATAGGTGTGTTATTTTAATTTTATTACTTTTTTTCCTTTAAACACGTTGAAATGTAAATTTTACTTTCATCCTCATTTATACTTGGCTAATGGAAAGGGTCTTATAATGGTATTGGAATATTATAGTAGTTTAGTGTTTCTCCTTATATTATTGAAATTAGTCTGGAATTCCATGCTTTATTATATTTAGGAGATAGTAAAAGTTAGATGAACCAACTTACATTTAAGGTTTAGATAATTCATTCCCATTCTCTTAGATAAGGACTTAAAACCTTTATCTTGACTTCAAGAAAAGTGGGTTTAGAGGTGGCTGGGAGTTTGAGCATGTGCTGAAATACTACTCTTGATAAGGGTCAATACCCATGCCTTGGGATATAATAAAGGGATATCCTTATAGAGTAGAAATCATAAATGTTATACTTGTTTGTCTCGATAAATAGAACCCTCATGTTACTCTTGTGCTCTAGATAAATTCTTAAACTAGTGTTGTAACTTCAAGAGAATTGGATGTTGAATAGTGATGCTTAGTGCTCTATGATTTAGTTCATGATAATGATGACCTTCCTTAATTATCTTAGATTGATATGACAACACTTTAAATCCTTCATTTTCCTTTTATGAATGATCTTGTTGAGGGTTTAAGAGATACTCAAGTAGTATGGAATTTGTAAAACATTGCTTAAAGAAGCTTTGCCTCCTTATGGTTTCTTAAGAGGATCTTCACTCATCTATACATATTTAAAGTTGGGATAGCATAAAATTCTATGGAATAATTTTGATGTATAAATCATTAAGTACTTGGATTTCTTTGCACCATGGAATAAATTGATGATCCTCTGGTGCCATTAATTATGTCAATGTATGATTGATTGAGTAAATGGATTCTATTACGCCTAGACAAGTTTTAGGTTATATCCGGCTGAGTGTTATGTGCTTATTTAGTTCTTGAAGGGATATTTTAGAGCTTGGAATTTTCAACAATCAGTTGGGTTAATAAATTTATGACTTTTAGTAAGTAAAATTTTAAGCTTCTTACTCTTGTCAGATGTAATACTAAATTGTGACCAACCCGGAGACACAACACAGCAACTACATTGATTGGGTACCTAAACGTTTCAATTATATCTTTTAAGTGTGATCTCCTTATAAGTAACTTTTAAATGGATAGGACTTTCATAATTCTTACTATACTACTAAATTAAGATAAGACATTCTAATGATATGTATTTTTATTTGCGCTCTTATTTCACTTATCTTTATGAGACATACCTTCACCATCTTACACACATGGTTGCTTGCAAATGATAAAATTAGTAGAATATCCTGTTGCTCCATCAATTTGATGTGATGTATGTTTGACTGAGTACTTAGATATCTTGCGCAATTGAAAATAAAATCGATGACTACCTTTGCTCCATTGAATATGCTGACGATTAAGTAATTAGATTGTTTGCGCTATGGAATAGTGAGGATGTGTAAATGATTAAGTTATTAGATTATTTGTGCGCACTGAAATAACGTGATGTATGATTTCCTAAGTGATTAGATTATTTGCGCGCATTGAATAATGTTGATGTATGTTTAATTAAGTAATTAGAATACTCTTGCACCATGAATAATTGATGATTATTATTGATTGACTGATCTAGTTGTTTTCAGCTTGATTGGATTAGCGGCATTTAGACACCTCCTTGTTCCTAAAAATAGTCTCCATCCCCGAGAACTTAAATGGTCAAAATCAATCAGATGAATCCTGGGATTTAGCATTGCTTATGTGTCCTATAGGTCCTAACCATGTAGGATAGGTTGGGCGGGTATTTATTTTTAATGATCAGTGACATGATTGATCTTTATGCATATTTTGTTTAGATTGATTGTGATGTGTAGAATTGCGTCGCTATATTTATATATGTTGATGCATTGATTATGCGTCACTAACATTTATGTAATGTGTTGGCTTGTGTCATTATTGATGTCCATGAGGTGTTGCTTGTAATTATTTTAAATTATGATGTCATGTTGATTATTTGTTGTTATGAATTACATTTTGACGTTAATTTTCTACTTCTTTAAAAAACAAAATTACCTAATGTACTTCATTTGATGTCATAATGGTAGGGACGTTCATAATCCTATTGTGAGATATTTGTTCCAACTATTAGATCATATTTATATGTGTAGTTGAGATATTCCCTCATGATTTTGTTGTGTAGTTCAGGGAAAAATTCATCTATAAATATTTGCTTGATTGAATAATAAAAAATACTTAGATTAGAATAGGTTTTGTGTGTGCAATAGTTTTCTAAGTCAAATGTCTCCATAATCATATTCCATTTACATGTGTTCTTGGAATCTCCCACTGCAAAGCACATGTAGTGCAATTTTCCAAGAATTTTTCTAATGGTCTAAGCTATGGTGCTTTCCTTACAGGAGATGAGCTCCACGACCCTCCTGCTTTGTGGGGCGATAAAATAAATCATTGTGTTGAATATTGAAAATGGATTATCATTCCCTTACTAATTAATTCATATGGATACTTTTGGAATGTGGGAAGCCCTAATTACCTTTACAAGTGACAACTTGTCATGCAACAAAGATTGCCATCTTACTTGAAGGATTGATTTGATCCTCAACTAGTTTCTTGTGTGTTTGATCACTGAAAATGGATCATAATTCCCTTACTAAATAAACCATATGGAATTTAGAATCTACGCAGTGCTATTTAGCTTTGCATGTGACAACTTATCCTACAGTAGAGCTTGGAATTTTCCTTGTAAGGTCGATCTCCCCAAATGGTCTGAAATGTCTTGAACACTGAAAATGGTTACAATTTCCTTAAAAGATCATATGGAATTAAAAATGTGGGCAATCCTAATTACCTTTGAGTGTGAGAACTTGGCCTGCATTAGAGTTTGGCTATTTCCTTTAATGGTCGATCTCCCCAAATGGTCTCTTGCGTTGAATACTCAAAATGGGTTGAAAATTGAAAATCAATTATCGTTCCTTTAGGGTAAAATCATGAATCTGGGTAACACTTTTGCTTGTTTTATGACAAAAAAAACTGTATTTTCACAAGTTCTTCAACTTCCGGCATACAAAAGTATTTTTTTTATTTAGAATTTCACTTTACAGTAAAAACAAAACTTGTGAATAATTTTGTTATATTTC
>SNQJ01S0163395.1:4579-18089 GCA_010110895.2 Picea sitchensis | reverse complement strand
AACAGTTCCTTCCCACCTAAACCTGAAGGTTGACTCCCTGTGAGTTGCTCAACCTTCAGAGTTACTTGCTCCTTGTTCTCTGCCACTTTGTTGCTTGTCATTGTTCGCATAGGTTGGCCCTTTAACCTATACAAGTTGCTCTCTCTAACTCAAAAAATGGTTGTTGTGTCTGAGCTAGATCCTTTGGGCTTGATCAACATTTATCCATCCTAGAATAGTACATCAAAGTCCTTCTCAATTGATGAGGTTGAGAACACACTCCTCCTAAGTTCTGGCACCCATAGCACATTCGTCACTCTCAACACGCCTCTTGACTCCATCAGGAATGGCACTGCTCCAGATCCCTTTACTGCATGCTTGGCCCCCATACTAAGTTCCACATGAACGTCTGAATCAAACTCTGTGAATCTCTCAAAGAACTGTCGTGGTCCTGTCATATGACATGTGGCTCCATTATCTATTAACCATGCACCAATTGATATGGTGCCCAAGGAAGTCTGGGAAACAAGTAAGAACTTTGTTTATTCAAAACTCTTGGCAAACTCATCCACTTGAGCCTTTGGCGACGCAGCTACCTCTGGTTGCATCTCATTTCCACCATTCTTTGGACATTGACCTGCATAGTGCCCAAACTTGCGACATGCATAGCACTTGACTTTGCTCATGTCCTTTTTATTCTTTTCATCTTGAGAGGTAGACTCTCCACTGGTAAACTTTTTGAACTTGCTCTTCTTTACCTGGCTGGCAAGAGCAACGTTCTCGTCGTCATTCTTGTACCTACCTCCATTCAACTCTTCATCCCGAAGTTCCTCCTAAATGAAGTCATCCCACAACCTTGACCAATCAGGGAGCTTCTCCTGTGCCACGATCTCTTTGATGAACGGTGTCCACTCCTTCGTGAAGCCTTTGAGTGTCATCTTCAGCAACTCTGAGTCATCCACTGCCTCCCTGATTGCAACCAATTCATCTCAACCCTGTCGGATCTGGGTGAGATAAGTCATCACCATATCCGATCCCATCATCTTCATGTCTCTGAGCTTCTCTCTCGGCACCATTTTGTGATTCTCATCCTTACTCTAAAATAAAGCCTTGATAGCCTCCCACATGTCCCTAGCAGTTGTCTTTCCAGATAAATGACGAATCAAATGAGCGTTCACTCAGTCTAGAATTATTCCTTGGCCCAACTCGCTCTAGCCGATTCCAAAGCTTCTGCATTATTCAAAATTGCTTATTGAACATCCCCTCTATCTTCCTCATTCAGAAGTATGTGTTTGTAATCAATAGGTGTCTAATATCTTGGTAAGCTAGTGCATAAAACCCGGAATAATGAGTTGCTTTCCATCCCATCGAGTGATCTCTGCATAATTGCAAAGAAGCACCCCAGCTCGCAACGTAGATTATAGTGGTAACTCCACAATGACACCTTCCACACCAGCATCGTTAATAGGTAAAGAGACGTAAGGTGAGAGATATCTCCATGTAGATCAGGAATGGGGAGGATAAGATTGAGATAAATAACGTATCAAATATAGCCCTTATCCATTCTTTATCTATCTCTTTATTTTCTATGGTGTTGTGTAACTAGGAAAGTTTTTTCAAGTGGTGGTGGTTTTTTAGGTACCTTAAATAAAATAGCCCAGGAAAGTCTTTAGCTTTGGCTAGTTCAAGTGAGTGACAGGTCTAATTGCTCCTTTAGACGACATTCGCCTGAAAGAAAAAGATATTAAGAAAAAAAAGTTATTGTTATTACTGCCTCTAAAGCAACCACTGAAAGAGCTCTTACTAATAGAGGAGCTCCTACTGCTCATACTATTGCTACTAAAAGCATTAAACCCTAACATTAAGTCAAGCGCAAAAGCTATAACTAGAGTAGAGGAAAGCACTACTACTAAGAGGCAACTACTATGTTGAGCTAGAAACCTTTAGAGCAATAAGCCTATTGTTTTTCCACTTGCTACTAATTAAGAAAGTAAAGCTACTACTATTACTTTTGGATCTGTTGGTGGGACCACAATGGAGTTAGCAAACTCCCAAATATCATTCTCCATCAACACCAACATGATCCTCTCCTTCCACGGACTGTAGTTGGACACCCCGTCTAACCTATCTTCAAATCGCAATATGGATGCGACCATCTCCACAACTTGAAAAAGTCAAATTTTGGCTACCCAGACCCCCTGCCCAAAGCCGCCCAAAGCCTTCTGTTGTTGATCGGGTACTTTTCTAGGTTGACCGATCCTTTTTGGGCATTGCTCGGTTGTTTCTGCACTGCCTTGATTTCTTGCTCGTGGCCCAAAAAGATGCCATGTTGCTCGAATTCGTTGTTGGGAATACGCTCAATTGCTACTGGCTTCGCTGCTTGTTGGACCTACCCCAACGGCTCTATTTGGAAGCTGTTGAGTTGGTCGATGGCTAGCCCTGCCTCCACCACCATCCAATCTTCACAGTAGTTACCTTTTTATGGCCAGAAGCTTGCCTCAGCCCCACGTGCCCGCCTTTTCCTGCTTGGTCCATCCTTGGACTCAACCCCACGGGCCCGCGGATCCTCCCGTGGTTGTCACATGTTCCGCTGCAGTTTCCTTATCGGGCGACCAACTCTCTCTAGCGATCGGTTCATGTGGCTACTCCACGCACTAGCTGCAACGCCGGCTAATCCTTTGCTTGGCAGTTCGCTGCTCCACGGGATCCCATAGCCCACTTCTGTTGCCACCTCCGCACAGATCCTCTCAGCCCGCACCCGCGTCTTGTTCTTTGCCCAACAACTCGCACTCAACACCCGCAGCTCCTCCTCCATGCCTAGTTATTAACTTCATGACCCTTGTTTGGCCTGGCCTCCATGTGCGTCGGCTGCTACCAAGCCCACAGCTCAATCCACACGATTCTTCACAACTCATGACTCGGCACACTACAGCGATATCTGCAAACGTGAAGCCATACTTGTGCATTGATTACTTGACCTTGTATGGGTTCTTATGTGGCATTCTTCCTTGAAGCGTTGGAAACCTATGGAGCTTGGTGAATTTTTCATGATGACAACATGGAGGTTGGTTGCTTGCTTGGGAGTAGAACTTATAATAAGCATTGGGGAATCTCGGAGGAAGGTGTTGAGTCCTAAATGGCATGGTGACACTTGGTTGTTTGCATGGAGGCTTATGCTTGACTTGAGGACGGTTAGTTTGAGGGACTGATTATGTAAATAGGGTGGACCCGAAGGAGCACATGGCTTAGGAGCATTGAAGCTTTGGACGCTTTAAAAGGTGGAGCATTAGATGCATCTCATGAATGCCTTGAAGTTTCCACATGTGAGCCTACTTTTGTATAGTTAAATTGCTTGTAGTGGACTAGGTCCACTTTATGTTGTTGGCCTCTCTTCTCATATTAGGATGAAAAGAATCTTTTCACACATTTATTAATCACACACTTGTATTAGATATGTCAGAAGTGGAGTGTACTTGTTTCTCTCTCTTGTGCTCTCTCCATTGTATTACTGCTCTGTCTTGGAGCATTATGGTTCTTGGAGAAGTTCAAGGGAGATTCTAAAGTTTGGGTTTCACCCTAAAGAGGCAAAGAAGCTAATATTTGTGATAAACCATAAAGGATAAAAGAAGCATTGTATTTTGTAGCTCTTATAAAAGAAGAAGATTAGGGTTTTGGAAACCCTAGTGCTACTAGCCAATGTTGACGCTAGCTTGTTGAGGATTCTTTGTGGAGTCACTAGCTTTACTTAAAAAGTGATTCCTAACTAAAAGGGATTGGTGGCTAGGGTTTTCATGGTTTCCCTATCTAGGATTTGGAGAGCTTGACTTGTACAAGCTTTGTGATAAAGGTATGATATGTACATGTATTTTATTTCTTATATATATGGTGTTCAAACTATCTTAAATCATCTACTTGGAAATTTGATTTTCAGTCTTTGTTATCTTCTTAATTTGGTGGATTACAATGCTTATGGTTCATGTTGATTTGACATATTATATTTTTGAAATTGTTAAATGATTTAGCACACATAGAAAATATGTTGTGATAAAGTTATTTCAAATATGTCATATGCAATTAAAAGTGTGCTCTAAGCATTTTACTTTGTTGGCATTGAAGTACACTTGTATTGTATTTATTCTCTTAGGCTACTCGGTGATTTGGGTTGAAGTAAAATGAGGCAATTGTCATTGTAATTGAATACTTTAGTTCCACCCTAAGGCTAAAAGTTTACAAAGATTAGATTTAAAAAACCTATGTAAATGAGGTGAAATTTAATATTTGCATTAAATGCCCTAGCTCTTAAATTTCAACAATCTAAACTCGAGCAACCACCTATAGAAAGCTCTTCAAATCTCATCAACCAAAAGGCTTACAATACAACTAAGGGATAGGTTTTCACCATACACCCCACATCACGTGAAGGCACCCCTAGCATGGTGTAAACACTTTCAAAGCAACCGAAAAGTAAACACTCGCTCTTTGCAAGGAAAGCATTTTTACCGACACTAGTGTACTTCACTGAATCTCAAGTAAACCTGCCATCTACAAATCTTAATCAACCACAATCTCAAAATCAACCATTGACCCCTCAAAACGAACTTTCACTCAAACATCATTCTCACACCTCACTTCCTCTTGCCCTCTGCAAATCTGAATCTACCACAATCTCATAATCAATCATTGACCCCTCGAAAGGAACTTTCACCCAAACATCATTCTCACACCTCAAGGAATCATGCCTCACTTCCTAAAAACAACTGGAAGGCTCTCAAATGGACGCATTTAGTGCAATATTATTAGCGTATCTCTAAGTTATACTCGCCCTCATCAAAAATATAGGCACTCCTACATGCCCTTGTGCATCTTACAATGTCTACGTAAGCCAATCTTCACTTCTTAGGCACGTATTGTTCATGTTGATTTGACATATTATATTGTTGAAATTGTTAAATGATTTAGCACACATAAAAAATCTTCGATGATAAAGTTATTTCAAATCTGTCATATGCTTGAAAAAGTGTGCCCTAAGCATTATACCTTGTTGGCACTAAAGTTCACTTGTATGGTATTTATTCTCTTGGGCTACTAGGTGATTTGGGTTTAAGTAAAGTGAAGGAATTGAATACTTTAGGTTAGCCCTAAGACTAAAAGTTTATAAGAATTAGATCTAAAAAACCTCAAGTAAATGAGGTGAAATTTGAAATTTTCATATTTGTATTAAATGTCATAGATCTGAAATTTCGGCAATCCAAAGTCAAGCAACCACCTATAGAAACCTTTCCAAGTGTCATTAATCAAAAGGCCTACGATACAAGGGCTAGGTCTTAACCGTGCACCCCACAATATATGAAGGCACCCCTAGCATGGTGTAAATTCTTTCAAAGCAACCCAAAAGCAAACACTCCCTCTTCGCAAGGAAAGTGTTTTCACCAACATTAGTGTTCTTCCCCTGAATATCAACTAAACCTGCCAACTACAAATTTGAATCTACCACAATCTCAAAATCAATCACTAGCCCTTGAAAATGAACTTTCACCAAAACATCATTCTCACACCTTAAGACATCATTCTCACAAATGGAAGCATTTAGTGCAATATAATTAGCATATCTTTGAAGAGGTATACTCGGCCTCATCAAAGATCTAGGCACTCCTACATGCTCTCGTGCTACCTAGGCACTAAAGTAGAGGGTAAGGATGTATCCTTCTTTAGGCTCTCCTCACCCACACCTAGATTTGACTCTTCTCTTACCTCTAAATTATATTATAGAAGAGCAATTTCTTCACTCCTTCAATCATTGAAGCATATACCTATGATCTAGGGGACTACACATCCTCGTCAAACTTCACATCTTAACTCACCACAGTGTTTTGTTGTGATGGAATGTAAATCGTGTAAGCTTTAAAAGTCTTATTGTATTCAACAAAACAAGATATTATTACAACATCTAAAACCTCCCCTTAACTAAGGCCCTGACCACCTTTGAATCTAAAAGAACATAACTTTGAACCATCAACAACATGTGAAACTCCAAAATCCTTCATATCAACTTCACAGATCAAAATCTCCAAACACCTCGTCATGAGTTGTTTAAGACTTCTTGCAAAAGATTATCACATCTCTATACAAGACCAAAACAAGTGGATTAGATCTATCAAAATCACATAGAAAAAATTCTACACAAAGCTTATCCATCCTGAAATACCAAGCATGTAGTGAAAACAACCCACACAGGGCCGTCAACACATTGTAAATATAAGTATCTCGCCCAAGCACCTCAAAACATCTAACAATTGAAACAAGATCAACTCCATCTTTGCAATAGAAACCTTTGGTAACTGGAGCAAGAGTTTCATCAAGGTCAACCCTCTCTTTTTGGGAAAATCCAACAACCTTTGTCCCGATACTTTTCAACACTCCCATCAACTGCAAGCTTAAAATAAATCATTGATTCCACAATAGGTTTTGAATGTATCTCCATGGGCATATACATGCCCTACATATGCCTCCTCAAAACTAGAAGGTTCACATACCTTCTTGTTAACATGTACAAGTGTCACAAGATCAACAAATAACATGTAAAGGCCACCATCTCGCATACCTCTAGTTGAAGTCCTCAAATTTGCTAGAGTACAATCATTGATAGTACTCTATGATCTTTCAAATACAACTCTACATTGAATTCTATCATAAAAGAAACTAAATAATCAAAACATCATTCAACTCAAGAACATCACTTGATGGCATCCAAAAGAAAACGAATCTCAATCATTTCATAGGATAAGTAGCATCACCACCCAACTCCACATTCATTCCTTCCTCTTGTTTATGAATTCTACAGAAGAGTTTCTGGTCATAAGTCATATGTTTCAATACCCCATTGTCCGCATACCATCCAACATTTGACATGGTATTCATTAGGAAAATTTTGAGATCAATAATGGACCTCAAAATAAAAAATGTACTATCAAAATCAATTTTAAAATAACCAATCACATTTTAGAAGGTGATATCATCCCTTATGGTTGAATTGGCATTGTTTGAGTTAAAGATGTTTATTTGTCACATTCTAAATGGTGGATGACAACCCATAGTTAACCTTGGTAATGTTGTAAATAAGTACTCGTAATGATAAAAGTATTCATAAATTACTTTTGAATATAGTATAAATGTACTCATAGAATGAAGTACTCTTAAAGTAAAATACATTTGAATATATAAAAAGTAAAGTACTAATTCAAAATTCAAAAAAATAAATCCAGGAGTTCTCACATATTATTTACACTTATTATTCCAAATTAAATAAAGGAATTCATAATTCATTCCATAGGTACGTATTCAAACTAATATAACATAACATGGATTAACATATGTATGTTTTGAAGTCAAACTAATATATAGAGAAGTGGTTATTATTTACACTTATTATTCCAAATTAAATAAAGGAATTCATAATTCATTTCATAGGTACGTATTCAAACTAATATAACATAACATGGATTAACATATGTATGTTTTGAAGTCAAACTAATATATAGATAAGTGGTTTTTATGTATCTGTATATTAGTTAACCACGTATCCATATATATATACGTAATCCATAGCATGGGCAGATATTCTTATATTAGTTTGATTTTGTGAATATAACTCATGTTATGAATCATATACTCATTTTTTAATTACTCACACTTTATATTTCCTAAATTCAAAAAATAAATGTATGGTTCATCATATGGGTTATACTCAAAAAGTACTACATTATTATTTATTATATGAATATTACTTTATGAGTAATACATTTATTATTAAAAGTAATTCATTTCCCCAAAAATATTTTTATTTCTAATCACATCAATAAAGGGGTTTTTTTATTAATTTTATTTATAAACATCTTTTCAATTTAACTTAACCATGGTTACATAAATTGTAATGTAAGAGATGAGTTGTAAATATAAAAATCTCACAAAATAACTAACTCATAATTTTTTAGTATATCTCTTAGAAGACCCATTTTAGAACTCGAAAATCCCCTAATGTGAAGATAAACAAAAGACCATGGAAAATGTTGTCTCAAACTAGGATGCTAACTCATCCACTCATGCTACAACGCATACACTCCCTGCAATATGTTTTTGTAGCTTGTCCTTCCCTTTCTTCTTCTCCAAACATTGGCTAGCATAATGTTCCTTCTAATGACACCTAAAACATTTCATCTTACTCAAGTCCCTTTTACCTTGGCTTAATTCTTTTGTCTTGCCCTTTGTGTGTCCTTTCTTGTTTATCTTCCTCATCCTCCTAATGAGGGATAGATCTTATACATCTTTTTGCTTAGCTAAACAAGATTCTAACCTTATCTCTCTCTACACAGTCATCCCCAAAATTATCAAAAGTAACTTTTCACAAGCACAAACACCTTCGACAAAGGATTTACAAGACGAAACAAACCTCGTCAAGGCAACAAACACCAACTACTTATCCTCCACTTTTGTCCTTATGACAACCCACTAATCTTTCAACTCTATGATCCTAGCCAAGTAGTTAACCATAATGTATGTACAATTCGCTAAAAGCTTGTTTCTCAAAAGCATCTCCATAGACACACTCACACTCTGGTATAATGCAACCAAAAAAATCATACATCCTGTCAGTTTTCTTCTCTAGAATGTCAATGATTAAATTATCCTTCCCCAAATCAAGAATGATTCTCTTTGCCTTAACCTCCTCTTTATTATGTTCAACCAACAGTTTTGAATCAATGGGTGCAATGATCTTTGTTTCAACATGCTCATTGTTTACACCAAATTTTGTATGGGGTGTCAGAGGAGCATTTTTCATGACACCTATGGACTTTCTAGGTACCAATTTGCAAATCATCAACACTATCATGGTGCACATGTTCTGCTTGGTACTACCCTTATAGTTGATCTGACCCTAACCACCCAAGGGCATGTGGTATTCATAGATAACAATTTTTCACAATTGGTTTGTCGTGCCCTTTCACTCTCATTGGCCTATTTGATAGATTGGTTATGTTTGCACCATTGGCAGAGGTTGCTTTAATTGTATATCATGTATCTTTTCAGCGTAATGGATGTATTTTTTTCATATTGGTCATTGTTGGAGAGATCACCTTGTTATTTCCCCTTGTTCATGATATTTTAGTCACTACTCTCACTTGATTGTCACATGGTGAACTCGTCTCTTGTTCTTAATTGGTGGGTTCAAGACATGAACCCACCATGCAACAACTAAATGAAAGTAGTGACTAGAACATTATGAACAAGGGGAAATAACAAGGTAATCTCCCCAACAATGATCCAATATGAGAAAAGTATCTCCATCAAACTAAAAAGATATATGATATGGAATGTTATCCTCCCTAGCCCGATTAGATTTGTATAAGTGACATGACAAAGTTTCGAGCTCCTACAAAATCCAGTTTACCCTGAATACCACCTTGGAATGACGGGAAGTGCCTAGTGGGTTTCCCCAGGAAATACATTATGCAAAGAACGAAGTTTAAAAAAAGCAAATATAGTAACTTATATATAACTAATATATTAATATATAGATATATAATATATTAATTAGTTAACTAAGATATATAATTGAAATATGAGATATTTTTATTAAAATATATAATAAACCTTGTTGAATTGTATTGAACCTGTTTTTGCCTTACAAAATTTTGTCAAATTACATTGCAACAAAAATCGAACACGGACCAAAGAGCTTGGATGGCAACTGACATCACAACCAATATACAAAATGGGCTTTAAATGCTAACTATCTAAATATTCATGATCGAAATTTATATACAAAAAGAGTAATCGAAGTCAAAATTGGAGCATGAGCACTTATAAGACATTGTAAGTCAATAGGGAAATGTGTTTTGCACAAGAGATAGTGGCAACAAAAGAGTGCCGAGCATAAGCAAATTAAAACGATGGAGAGCTAGCTAGAAGTTCAAAAAGTCCAAAAACCTTCAAGGAAGTGACAAGTTTCCATCATTTTTTCTTACAATGATTGGGTGTAAAAAAATAATGATGAATTTGATCTCATTTGTATGGCCATTTCCATGGACAAACCCTACATGGGTAAAAAGATGGCAATATTGATTATAAGGGTGCTCCTAATACCATGGTTTGAGTTGAAGAGTAAGTTTATGTTGGGGTTATGCACTACCCCTTTATAAATTGTAATTTTTCCTAATAATGAAATATTATTGCCAAATAAAAAATTGTATTGCCAAGAGTAGTATAGTATAGAATATAAACCTTCACTAGTGAGTAGGAAATATGCCAATAGCAATCTCCACCCAATGTGGTTAGCTTTAGTCAAAAAAAGTTCCGTACTCTAGAAACCAGTTAAAAACAGAAACTTAAGAACAAGTTGTATCCCTTTGCTGGAACTCATGAAATTGTTGGAATATTGTAATATTTATATTTTATGAATACTTCTTACATCGCATTCTAAGTGGATTTGCCACATTGCTTAAGATGCCAGTTCGTTTGGCTGAAGATGTCTAGGTGTTCAAGGATTTGACATTTTCAAGCCAAAGTTATCCAATATTGAATCCAAGTCCTTTGTTATTTTTCAGACTCTGCATGCTATTCTTCAACAGTATTGTTTTTGCATAAATTAAGCCATCGATAAGGTGAAACCTGAGTGGAATTACTTCTGCAATTGAACTAGACCTATTTTGTAGATAGACCAGCATATTTTAAAGAAAATCATTCACTGCAATTGATGTATAAATGCAAGGCACACATGGTAATTGCAAGTAGTGAAATTTCCCACAGAACAAATAGGAATTGATGATGAGAAACATGAAAGAGACATATCAAATCTTACCCACATGGCCATGCTAATGAAAGTTTGCTAGCTTATCTGCATATATAGAATCCCAGTGACCCTTTAGTGCAACCACTAATGGCTTCACATCAATATCTTGTGCATCATCGTCCAAACTGTTCCAACCAAGAGAAGAGATGAAGAGATTATGTAATGAACTTTTGGTAATATTAGAATTAATTTCACAAGTTTAAAGACTCGTATCATTCATGGGACCCCAATCACAACAAAGAGTTCCAGTTTCTACATATTCAACCAATAGCAATTTCCTTTTATGTTCTCAAGTGTGTTGCCATTACACATTATGTAATTAGGAATAATAATAAAGAAAACTACATTGAGTGTTTTTTATCCAAAGCACATCATTGTTAATTTTCATTATGCTTTCTCTCCATTTTACTTAACAAGGACCTACACACCCCAAAATGCACAAACAGCCAACTGCCAAATTGATCTGCAATCATACTACCATTGAGAAGTTCTTACTATAAAAACACAGTAGCGATATGAATCACCTATGTGGGGATGCCAATATCTTTAGCAAAGGTGCCAATATCTTTAGCAAAGGCAAAGAAACTGACCAATATTTTTTACTGCTGTATTTATAACAATGTGCATACTCAACCATTTCTACCAACATCCAAAACAGAAGACAGGTCAGTAGCACATTGGTTTATTTTAGTTGTTGCATGCACTACTCTTTCAGTATTGTTTTCCTGGATTCTTATATGAAGTTGAGCACTTGCATTAAACATACAACTCAACATCATGGATGACAATGACAACATTAATTTAGTTGATGCATGCACTTTCCTTTCCTAATTCCTTTCCTAGGTTCTTCACTGAAATTGAATGCTAATACTAAATGATATAATTCAACATCATAGAAACAAATAGTAGTAGAGGTAACTCTAGTCCATGAAAGGAACTTATAACCAATGGAAAACAGTACAGCATCCAAATTAATGGCATTAAATTCTAACAGAAATATATGTGGTAGGTTGGAAGTAAATTTTGGGTTCTTTCATAACTACAGTATTCATTTCACAGACACTGGAATCAATTCTTAATAGGCAAATTCTGTAATTCAGACAGTGTAGCGAGTAGATACACTGTGTGACAATTGAACAGTTGAGAACAAAAGACAAGGGAATCACAAGGTTTCTGTGGATTTAACATCCATTTATGTGAGAAGAGCTGCATGAGTACCATATGGGTCTTTGAAACCATTCCGAGAGGTATACTGCAGCAAATGCATGTATTACAGTCAAATTTTATGCTGAACGTGATCTCTATGAAAGGAAGTTTGATCATATTACTGAATTACTCTCATCTAACATAACTCTTTCTAGATATAAAATTTACAGATTCTGCAGACAAGGCAAACGGGAAGGTGCTGATTAGAATGAGTTTTTAATTCTTCAATAAGTCAAGTATGCTAAATAGTGAGATAGTTAAAAGTTCATCTTCCCTTTTCTCTGACCCACTCCTAATTGAAATTAGCTCGTGTGGATTGAAAAGAATTTCAGCGATTTATGAATTTCCAGTTTTGGAATAAATTGGCAATCTCTCTTGTCAACTATTGTCACTCCAATTCTGATACATACTCTTTACCAAGATCATGAGCTTCCATTCCAATTAGAAGTTGGATGATACTTTGGATTAATTCATGAAAAATGAGAATTTATTTGTGGGATTTATGTCAAATTTATCCCTTCTCTTAGGTTGCAATAAATAGAATTGGTTTGAGGAATTTTGTCAGCCCACTTCTTTTGATGTGATTCTTTAAAAATGATGGTATAGCACCTTGGATTATCGAATTTTCTTGTAGTCTCATGCCTGTAACTGTGTGGCTAGTATCAGCATGTCAATCGGTGGAGTATTGCATAATTTGAATTGTTATCTTGACCTTAGCCCCTCCATCTCTTGGACTGTGTTTGAGCTTCTCTCCTCAATCCAGATAGACAAGATGGAACTCAGATAAATGCAACAAATCTCAATTGTTGAACCAAATTTGCCACTCTATTATAGAAAATAATTTCTTTTGTTATTGAAAAATAAGCGAGTATTGCATGGCTATTTTACAATAAAAAAGGGCCTTCAACATACAGGCCACCATCTGTCATAGCCATAAGTTACGCCATAAGACAAACTTGGTAAATGCCAAATCTACATCATCATGGAAAAATAATTTTAAAATGGTGCTATAAGTATAAGCTGGAGTTTTCAATCAAGTCAACAGATTGGCTTTGATGTAGCACTTATCAATGCAGTTATTTTACAGTTATTAATGAAAAAAAATAGTATGAGTTGGACTCTGCATAAAAATATCAACTATTACAAACACAAAAACCATGGCCATCTAGCCAAAGTACAAGAGGACCATGTTGACAGCATGCACCATAAAGCGCCTTTACCACAATTACAGCTTTCTCACCACTCATCACATTTATGAATGTTTGCTGCCTTTACTGGCCCACGCTTGCCTTAGAATTGGTAAGCAACTGTATGTTGATATTATGGTAGCTGCAGGAGGTATTAACCTCCACGTGTAACCTTGACAAGACTAGAATATTCCGGGAAGCAAGAGAAACCCTAAAGCTTTGAAGTTTGAACAATAAGCCTAGAAGACAAGTCGGCTAAAGATATTAATTTAATATTGAGTTTTAGCCCCCA
>SNQJ01S0163394.1:0-19926 GCA_010110895.2 Picea sitchensis | reverse complement strand
TTTTAAGAAATGGAAATCTTTGGTTGGGAATGAGACAGGAAAAAGGTTGAGGTGTCTCAGATCAGACAATGGAGGTGAATATTGATGTAAGGCATTTAATGATTACCATTCATACCATGGGATTAGTATAGAGAATAAAGTCCCAGGAACACCACAAGAAAATGGTGTGTCAGAAAGGATGAATGGGACAATCATGGAGCATGCAAGGAGTATGAGATTGCATGCAGGGTTTCCCTTACAGTTTTGGGAAAATGTTGTAGATATTGTTATTTATTTGATAAATAGAGGACCTTCAAGATATTTGGATGGTGGAATTCCAGAAGAGGCATGGACAAGTAAATATGTAAACTATTCATTTATAAAGACTTTCAGTTGTGAAGCATTTGTCCATATTGATAAAAAAAAATAGAACAAAGCTTGAAGCAAAACCCAAGAAGTGTACCTTTATTGGATATGGTGTTAATGATTTTGGTTATTGCTTATGGGATTATTAAAATCACAAAATAATTAGAAGTAGAGATGTCATATTAAATGAGAAGGTCATGTACAAAGATCAGTTGTAGGGAAAGAAACAAGAAAAATAAAGACAATAATACACAGTGCTTGATGGCATCACTGAAAAACAAATTCCAAAGGTACTAGAAAATCAAAATGTACAACAACAAGAGAAGCATGTACCTCAAACTCCTACAAGAGTTATTAGAATATATATCAGGTTAAGTATACCCCTTGAACGATACTCTCCTTCATTGTATTATTTATTGTTGATTGATTTTGGTGAACTAGAATGTATTAAAGTGTAAATGCAGGTAGACACAATAAAGAAGAGGGAGCAAGGCATGAAAGCAAGAATGGATTCCTTGGTAAATAAGCAAACTTGGGACTTGGTTCAATTGCCTGCAAGAAAAAGACCATTGCAGAATAAATGGGTTTACAAGTTGAAGGAAGAAGGTGGAAGAAAAAAACAGTACAAGTCTAGACTTGTTGTAAAAGGATTTGCATAAAAGAAAGGTATATATGTTGATGAAATATTTTCTCATGTTGTTAATATGACTTCAATTAGGACTATTTTAAGTCTTGTGGCAGTAGAATATTTGCATCTTGAACAGTTAGATGAAAAAACATATTTTCTCCATGGGGATTTGGAGGAAAATATTTATATGCAACAGCCACAGGGATATGAGGTCAAAGGAAAGGAGAATTTGGTATGCAGGTTGAAGAAGAGCTTGCATGGCCTAAAGCAAGCTCCAAGATAGTGATATTTGAAGTTTAACAGGTTTATGACAGAACAAAGTTATAGTAGATGTCATTATGATCACTGTGTTTATTTTAAAAGGCTAGAAAATGGAAGCTATATTATCTTGTTATTGTATGTAGATGACATGCTTGTTGCAGGGTCTAATATGCAGGATATAAATTTGCTCAAGAAGAAATTAGCTAATTCATTTGTGATGAAGGATTTGGGTGTTGCAAAGAAAATCCTTGGTATGAGAATAACAAGAGGCAGGGAAAAATGTAAAATTGACATTATACCGAGGGTGAGTACATAGAGAAGATGTTGGAGAGGTTTAGAATGCGAAGGGAATGAAAATAGTTAGTACACCTTTGGTCAACCATTTCAAATTAAACAAGGAAATGTGTCTCAAGACACATGAGGAGATAGAATACATGTCCATGTTCCCTTATTCATCAATAGTTGGTGACTTGATGTATGTGATGGTTTTACAAGACCATATATTGAACATGAAGTGGGATTTGTGAGCAAGTATACGAAAAATACAAGTAAAGAACATTAAGAGGTAGTCCTGATGGATTCTCGAGGGTATTTAGAGAGGTACTTCTATCATGCATTATGTTTTTGAGGAGTTCGGTTGTTTTCTACAGGGATATGTTGATTCAGACAATTGATAAAGAAAAGATAGCGAGGGAGGAGCACCATATGGTATGTTTTTCCTGCATGGAATTGGAACAATAATAAGTTGGATTTATTCGCAAAGGTCATTTCACTCAAGCATTGAGAGGCAAAGTATATTTATTTGCTATAGAGGATAGTAAAAGAAATTATTTGGATTCTGAGGGTTTGTAGGAATTGGAAAATAAAACAAAGAGGAATAGCGAGGGTTATCTTGTGTGATTGAGAGTGTCATTCATCTTGCAAAAGAACTCATTATTTTTATTCAAAGACTAAGAATATATAACTCAGGTACCATTTCATACGATATGTCTTGGAAGTTGGACATTTGAAGTTGGAAAAGATACATACCTTGAGAATCTTGCGGAACATGTTAACAAAGGAAGTAACCGGGGAGAAAATTGAGTTCTTTCCGGTTTCAGTTTCTCTTCAAGCATGAAGGTGAAAGATGATAAATTTTCCAGGTCAAAGGTGGAGTATATTCAGTATGTACAACAGCCAGTGACATTGTTGTGATGAGTCTCCAAAATTGGGGAGATTGGTGGTTACGGAGCCTAATTATCTTCATGTTTCCTTAGGTTTTGTTTTCCAGCCATGTTTATACCCCATGAAGATTGTACACCTGAGATAGTGTACACCCCTCCTTATTTAATTTTAAATGGTTGGCCAAAAGGTGTACTAATTGGTTTTCATTACGCATTCTAAACCTCTCCAACACCTTCTAATAACTCACCATGAGATAATGTCAATTTGTGATTTTCTTGTCTCTTCTTATTCTCATACCAACGATTTTTCTTCTGACCCAAATCTTTCATTTCAAATGAATTATTTAATTCCTTCTTGAGCACATTTATATCCTACATATTAGAACTGCCAACAATCCCGTATCATCTACATACAATAGCAAGATAATAAAGGTTCCATTTCACAACCTTTTAAAATAAACACGGTGATGAGAATGACATCTACTCTAACCTTGTTACGTCATAAACATGTCCAAAGTTCAAATACCATTGCCTTGGAGCTTGATTTAAGCCATACAATCTCTTATTCAACATACATACAAATTATCACTTTGACCTTGTACCCTATGGTTCTTTGCATATAAATCTCTTCCTCCAAATCCACGTGGAGAAAAGTTGATTTCCCATCTAGCGTTCAAGATGCAAATATTCTATAAAGGAGCTTAGAATAGTCCTAATTGAGAGTCATTTTAACAACATGAGAAATATTTCATCAAAATATATAACTTTCTTTTATTAGCCAAACACCTTTACAACAAGTTTAGCCTTGTCGCAGCTTTTGCCTCCAACTTCTTCCTTTAACTTGTAAACTCATTTATTATGCAATGCTCTTTTTCCCTCAAGAAACTGAACCAAATCTCAGTGCGGTTAGTTACCAAGGAATCTATTTCCTCTTTCGTACCTTGCTCCCACTTCTTTTTAGTGTCTACACACGCATTTCCCTCTTCCTTAACATTTTTGGTTCACGAGAATGGAGTCAATAATAAATATACAATGAAGGAGAGAGTATCGTTTAGGGGGTCTTAACTGGTAGATATTCTAACAACATTCTTGAGGAGTTTGAGGTACATGTTTCTTATGATGTTGTACATTTTGATTTTCACAGTACCTTTGGGAATTTATTTTTTAGTGATCTCATCAAACATTGTATTGTGTTTTTCTTTTAGTGTTTCTTTCCACCCGAAGCGTCTTTGTACATGACTTTCTCCTTGAATATGACATCTCTTCTCCTATTATTTTGATTTTCATAATCCCTGCTTGATAACCAAAATCATTAATACTTGTATCAATAAAGGTACACTTCTTAGTTTTTCCTTAAGCTTTGTTCTATTTTTTCTTTATCAATATGGACAAGTGCTTCATAACCCGAAAAATCTTCAAAAGAGATAGTTTCTTTTACTGTCCACATGGCTCCCTACGGAATTCTACCATCAAAAGAGTTTGAAGGTCCTTTTTTTTATTAAGTAAACAACAGTACATATGCAACATATTCCCATAATTGTAAGGGAAAATTGGCATGCAATGTCATACTCCTTACACGCTCCATGATTGTCATGTTCATCCTTTGACACACCATTTTTCTTGCGGTGTTCTTGGGACTATCTTCTCTCTATGAATCCCATGGTATGAGCGATTAATCATCAAACTCCTTTAACTATGAATCCCATGGTATGAACAGTAATCATCAAACTCCTTGCTGCAATATTCACCTCCATTATCTAATCTGAGACACTTCAACATTTTTCATGTTCATTCTCAACCAAAGATTTATATTTCTTAAAAGTATCAAAACCATCATATTTTTGTCAAATGCAATAAACCCAAGTTTTTCTAGTTGCATCGCCAATAAAAGTAACATAATAATGAGAGCCACCAAGATATGATACCTGAGTTGGTCCCCATACATCTGTATGCACAAGCTCTGACCTTTCACTCTTCTTTTCTTTTTTGACACTGATAAATTTGACTCTCTTATATTTTCCATAAACATAATGCTCACATAAATCCAAATCAATTTGTTTAAGATCTGGCAACAAATTTATTTTGAGAAGTATCCACATCCCCTTCTTACTCATGTGTCCAAGCCTATGATTCCACGATGTTGTATCCACTTATGTAGAACCTAAAGAGATAGAAGAATCAGTATTACCAGTACATAAATAAAATGTACCTACTTTCTCTCCTTTTGCTATCACCAGTGATCCTTTGGTGACCTTCCGAGCCTTATCTGTAAATATAGATATACAACCTTCACTTGCCAACTACCTTGTTGAAATTAGATTTTTCCTTAGATCTGGAACATGTCTTACCTCTTTCAACAACCATTGGTTTCCATTCCTTTGCTTTATTTTTACCTTTCTCATTCCAACAATTTTTCATGGTGCATCATCACCTAAATGAACTTGTCCAAAATCACCTTGAACATCATCTAGAAAATGTTTCCTATGGTGTGTGGCATGAAATGAAGCCCTTGAATCTACTACCCAAGACTCATAAATATTTTCTATAGAAAGAATCAAAGCATCTTGTAACACATCACTTGTTACATTTGTTTCTTGATTTTTCTCATGTTATCCATCTCTTTGTTTCTTTGGAGCTCTACAGTCTTTCTTCATATGTCCTTTCTTCCCTCAATTCCAGAACTCTATCTTTCCCAATCTGGATTTGGATCTTCCCTTCCTAGAATTCTTGTGATTCCCTAAGCCCTTTTCTCTATCCTTTTGTCTTCCTTTGTTCTCCAAGTTTAATGCATTACATGATGTCTCACCTGTGCTTTTCTGTCGCATTTCCTCTCTAAGGATAACACCAACAACATCATCAAATTTTAAAATGTTTGAATCAGAGACAGAGTTACTTACAGGCATGACCAAGTCATTCCAGCTTTCTGGCAATGAGCACAAGATTAGAAGAGCCCCAAAACTCATCATCAAAGTCCACTTTTGCATAACTTAGTTGATTAGAAACCGTATTAAATTCATTTAAATGATTTGCAACGGACCCACCTTCTGACATATTAATATTAAATAATCTCTTCATTAGAAATACCTTATTGGAAACTGAGGGTTTTTCATACAGTTTATCCAATGCATTCATCA
This sequence comes from Picea sitchensis, assembly GCA_010110895.2. Taxonomy (NCBI): domain Eukaryota; kingdom Viridiplantae; phylum Streptophyta; class Pinopsida; order Pinales; family Pinaceae; genus Picea; species Picea sitchensis. The sequence continues at coordinate 14,395 of SNQJ01S0163394.1, read as the reverse complement.
GCTCCTTTGTTGTCTTTTCTTTCGAAATATTGAAAGCCACCGACGCTTCCAGGATCAGTTGTATCATTCCTAGTGTCTTTATGTCAAGAACCTCCCATTCTTCTTCCTTCATGGTCATCGGCTTCTTTCCTATTCCACCCAATTGTAGGAATAGATCCTTCTGATATAAATAATCTTCCATATGCATCTTCTATAACTAGTAGTTTTGGTCGTTAAAGTTCTCGACCCTAAACTTTTCATCTTCTGCCATTGCTCCCACTCAAACCAGGAACCCTCTTTTCCTACGAGTTACCTTTCGCTCTAATACCAGTTGTTAGAAAAATAGGATCGTGGAGCAATAAAATAAAAACAAATGTAAAAATAAAACACAGAAGATACATAATACAATAGAGACACAGATATACATGGTTCACCTAGTGTGGGCTATGTCCACCAGAGAAATTGCTAGGTCCTTCCTTTATTATTATCCAGCAAATGAAATGATATAACCTATAGCACACCTGATGTAACTTCCTCTTTTTTATCTCACAGTCTCCTCTCTCAGAATACAATATTCGCAATGATACACAGCTGCAATACAATTCCCTCATAAAAGAGGGCTTCCTTCTAGGAAAAAAAACCCTAACATAACTTCTACCATCAGATCTGTGACCTTATAATGAATGGTCCGGATTTACTATGAAATTGTAATATACATTTACAAGGCAATTTTTTCTTTCAAGGGCTTCGCCCCTGAACCCCTACTTGCCTGGGACCCCCCAGTCGGGGGTTGATCCCCCCGGACCCCACACGGGGGGAAAATGTCCCCCTACAACCCCCCTATGTGGAGGAGTGTACAGTATTTCAGGGTGTAGAGTCTTCATGGGCTATAAACACGGATGAAAACAAATACCTATGAATCATGAAGATAATCAAGCTTCACAACCAATATGACTACCTTTACCTTAATTCTTTCAAATGTCGCACTAGAAATAAAGATTTATGTAGCTCTTGGATCTATCAAAATACCTGACGTCTCGAGCACGGTGGACTGGTGCTCAGTCTGGTGGTTTTTCACCACTACATATATCTTGTTGGTCTTTCCCAAGTCTCCAAATGTCGTAGGTAATGATGATCCGGCAGCTCTGGCCTTCTCAATAGGACAGTCTCTCTTGTAATGTGGCTCTCTGCATTTCCATCATCCATTCTTTGGTCCATTTCTCCTAGTTCCATAAGTAGAAGTTGTTGGCCTAGGAGTCTGTGATCCTGGTCTGTTCTTTTGAATAGGCCTAAAATGTTGTTGTCAGTGCGAACAACGTTATTGTTGTTGCGGAAAACGTTGTTGATTTGGTGCTCTATAGGGATTCCTCTACTGAGGAGTATGTCATCACGATGTCGAGAACATAGGTCCTCTAGGCATATGACAGTGCCCAAAAATCTATCTAGCAGGTGTTTGATGCTACTACACTCCCATTGTCGTGTGTCCACTCTGTCTAAAAGGAGTCCTACCCTGACCCCCATTGTTCATCTCTTCCTCAGCTATGAGGCCCTCTTGAACTGCATTGTGCAACGTCTAAGGCATCAGGATCCTCACCTTCGCACGAATTTTGAAGTTAAGGCTGAACACAAACTTGTTGAACTTTAACTTATCTATGTTCAAATGTGGAGCATATCTGAGTAACTCCATGAACCTAGACTTGTACTCCGGTACCATACAACTACCCTATTGTAATTTTTTGAACTCATTAAGCTGGTGCTCAATGAATTCATCGAACAAGTACCTCTCACGAAATTGTTCCTCGAACGATTCCCATGACACATCTGCAATGGGCATGTTTAGTTGAGGTAGGAGTTTCTTCCACCAAATTAGATCACTCCCTTTCAGTTGAAATACCGCCATGCGAACTTTCATGTTGAAGGTGTAATCACGAAGTGTGAAGAATACCACCATGTTATCCAACCATGCCTTGGTGGCTAAGTCGTTCGTGGCACCCCAGAACTCGGGAAATTGCACTTTCTAGAGTTCTCTGTGTATACTACTACTACCTGCTAGAGTGCATTGTGAACCCTCATTGGGCATAGATGCTCTACCCTCATCTCAATCCAGATGGTTGATCAATGCCTCTAACATCCTCCGAAAGGATCTCATCATACCTACCACATCCCCCACTGCAACTTGCTCCTGCTCGGTAGTTTGCTCATCTCCATGAGGGTCAAATCCCTCTGGTGTGGATACTCTGGGAGGAGGCATACCTCTTCCTCCCGCACCATGGCATCTACTCCCCCTGCGTCCTCTAACCATGATTACCTGCATGGACAATTTCAAAATTTATTAGTGATACAACTCTAACTATCAATATACAATAGTGGAAGGCGTATGGGTCTGGTGTCGCAGCATTGAACCCGCTCTAATGCCATATCTAAAATCCTCCAATGTGATCCACTAGATGTAAGAAGAACATGAATGTAAACACTTAAGAACTCGATTCTAACTTAACTAACATTTTTTTTCTTTTATATTACAAGGGTCTCATCAAGTACTTCATAATATTCCGATAAAGATTTCAAGATAAATCTAGTGACGCAAGGTTTCACAATATTTTGCAATAATTTAATTATCTTCACTATGCATGACATATTTAATTATAATAACATTATCTTACTCTTCTTCACATAACTAGATGCGACGTTCTGTGGCTATGGTTATTCTTCATTATTAACTTGATAATACCAAAAATTAATCACCGCAAATCACAATTTCTAGGATCATTTACATGTAAACAAACCATACATACATTACAATACTTGTAAATTCACATTCTGTGCTAAGTCAATATTTATTGGGATCAGTCATTTAAGACCTATACAAATTTTCCCAGGTCAATAAATCAAGAACTTCACATTGTCACACTGATCCAAAATTTATCTAATAATTAAAAGTAAAGTTGTGTCTATATATGATAATTAATCTACCTATTTCCACTTGTTCGAGGATTTCATTATTTCACTACCACATGAATTTTTTATGATAACTCTTAAGTCAATTCACTAAATTATAATGCTGGCTACCAAATAAGTCTTATGGTTCTTTAGATAGCTTGATATAATAATTAGTTAATCTATAAGATTGTTTTCTTTTAAAAATCTATCACTAGTTTATATCAAACTCTTAACAAATGAGGCAAGTGAAATTTTACACCAAATAATTCTTCAAAACCAATTTATGAAAGGACTAACCATACTATGGGTGTACTCCAAAATAAAAGTATTATACTCATACCATTAAACTCTAAGAACATTACTTAGTATAAGATGGACTTGTAGAAGGTATCTTATATTATTTTATAACATATAATATTGTATTAATTAAGACACCATTCAATGTTACCATCTTCAAGGATAATCTACTAAGCAAAACATAACATCCTAACTATCATCGCTTCCTTAAAACTATTTCACTTAAAAATTAAAACGGACTATTATTAATTATTAAATAGTAATCTTGGCAAGCTACAGAATTTTGACCATCAATAAAAACTAAGGAAATAAATCGTTTGTGATTATAAGTTTAAACTTGACCATAATTAATCGCAAAGAAAAAACAAAAACTTGACCAACTTTTCTCAGTATTATCGCTTTTCTTAACAATATCACATAATGATAACAAGATTATTATTATTTTTAAAAGTACCATTGTGAACTATAGAATTTGACAGCCATAAAAATTTAAGGAAAGAACTCGTTGAATGATTACAATTATAAATTTGACCGACATCTACTCTGATATTCACCACCGATGTCGGTATCAACATACATGAACTACAAGTCACGAATTAACTCATCATTATCAAAGGTGAGGAAATTTTGATTTCTACATTTCAAGCATGTGTGTGACCGACTATTCTATCATAAAGGATAAGTAAACGTGGAAAAGAGATAATTTCATTCAAGGTTTAGGGCACAAAACAAGGAACCCAAGGGTAGGTTAACCACAAAGGCATGAGAATCTCAATAACTTTGTTCTACACAGTTCCATAAACAATAAGTTTGGTAAACATGAGGGAAATCATTCTAGTCGCTAACTAAATTCTAAATCAGTACATTACATCATGGACAAACAGTTTGTATTATATATTATTTATCCACGAGTAATATTTTAGAGGATGAGAATACCCCATCAGAAAACCTCTCTAACACATTCGGTACTCTATAAGTAAACTTACAATTCTCAAGCCAAAAATTCATAAGGAAGCAACAAGTCGAGAAGTTCATGAAATGTCAGAGGTAAGGACGGAAATCAAGGTTGGAAGGAGTGTAAACTCCAATGCGACTAGAAGTTGGAGTGAAGGGAACTCATCATTGTTAACTATAGTGTAAATCCATTACAAGAAGAAAGACCAATAGTGACAGGTCTGGAATAGATAAAAGAAATAAAGATCTTCTACATGATTAACCAGAATTTACGACGACAATGAAGTTTTGGTATTATTGACGAACTTGGGTTTTGGGAATAAAATTCACAAGATAAGACTGTCTATGAGATCGGATAAATTTAACAAAATACAAGGTCGACGCGTCAACCTCAACAGGATTTTAGCTTGGGCGAGGCCTCTTGAAATTTAGGAAGCCATAGTTTAAATCAAACATCAAAGTTTAAGAGTTGAGCCCAGATCTTGAACCCAAGAGAAGTATCATATTCTATTATTGAAGACAGCGCTACAAGAAGCTCAAGCTTCACTAATTAACACAAAAATTTATTTCTTACAATAAAAACTCAGAGAACCATCGACTTAAAACCAAGATTCGATAAAGCTAAACTTAAATATTTAAATACACAAACTACCCAGCAAAGAATTGAAACCATAACAGTGTTCTCAGTGGAAAAGCGGTTGGAAATCATCCGATAAGGAAAGCTTAATCAATTGTAAAAAGCGGAGGATATTTCATACAATTGAGATATTAATTTATATAAGAACCAGAAAAATCCCCACATGATTAAATTACATACAGATTTTATCTAGAATTATATCAATCGAATGCAGATCTTTACCTCACCATTATTAAGGAAAGAATATAAAATTACATATACAACATCGACTTTATATTGATACTCATGGCTACTACAATGCACTTAGCTTAAATTTACATATAACACAAAATACAATAACCAAATACTGTGACCAAAGGTTGAAGCTATGTGAAGATGATCCTCAACCAGAGCTTATGCAATGTCCCTCGCTTTCACCTTGCTAATCCAGGGACTACACCGGTACCTCCCAACCAACGCTAGGTGTACTCTTCTTCCCCCTTATCCCCACGAGATGCAAAGGAGCCACACATAAAAACCATAACCAATAGCACCAAAAATTTCCTCGCAAGGAAGAACTTCCACTCCTACAATTCTTGGAATCCCAACTCTCACAAGTAAAACTTAGTCAAGAAAAAATTTGGCAACATAACAATACTAACAAAAATTAGATCATTTTCCCTTCCTCTCCATTTATTTTATAGAAAAATTACCAATGACACATGTCCTCATGCACAAATAATTAATTTTTAATAAATTAATTAAAGGATTATTCACCCACTACAAGTGTCACACTCTCCCCAAGTTGTACAAGCAAATCCTCTTTTTTGTTTTATTTAAAAGGCCATTTTCTCCCAGATTCCCCAATCTACTCCTATTTTTTCTCTTAGTTTTCCCTTAGTTCCCCAATTCCTTATTTAATCCGTGTCCCCTAACTAGATCTTAGTTTGAGTTAGATTAGGAGTCTTCTTTTAGTTAGGATTGGTGGATGATTGACTCAAGATGCTACTCTATGTGGACCACCTATTCTCTCATGTTATATTTAATTTTTTTTTTTTATAAATCCTTTTTATTATTTTCACACACATGTGCATTTACCCATGTTTAATCTTATTTATTCATTCAATTAAATTGATAGTCTAATTCTTTTATTCCCTTTTTATGGTTTACTTAAACAAACCTCTTTATACTTAAACTCTTTGTTATTTTCTTGTTTTTTTGTTTTTTTTAATAATCATTTGCATGCTCTTTCTAACAAAGTCTAAGTATTCTATTTTTATTTTCTTATCCTTCTAGATTTTTAATACTCACATTTGATTATGTGATGTGCCCTTCAAGATGCACCTCTGTGCTCCAAGGGTTCCACTCGTCTTTGACTAGTTTTGGAAGTTTGTCCGACACTTGGATTCAACACTCCACTTGGTCGACCTTGTGAGAGACTAAGGGCTTCTAAGGAATAAGGATTCCACCTTATTGTGCATCCCTTATAATTATTCGTGAGAAATTGTCTCAGTCTCCCCTCACAACATCGTGGACCTCTCAGAACGAGGTAATCGTTAACCGTGCATTTAGGCCACAACGGGAGTAGTAGTAGGTTGTGACAGGAACACTACCACACATGTCCCTCAATTGTCTTGTTTATGTGCATGAGCCCTTTAATCCTTATGTGATTCGTATTAGCAAGTGTCATCGAGCCTGCATCCACTGATAAGAACACTATCAATAATCCTTATACATGACATCCATATTGAAATAACCATATAAATCACATGTGTGTAAATAAAATACTCAAACCAAGTACAAATCCACTCCCTGACTCAATCTGGAGTCCAAGGGAGTCTATTGATTCCATCAGCATCATCAACATGTCATGTGTCCTACACACTCAGGGGAAACTCATCAATAATACTTGTCAATATACATGCATCTAAAAATCAACATATAATCACAATGACATCATAATGTAACTCATAATCAAAACATAATCATAATGTATCATAACTGGATCACTTGCTCCCAAGTTTCCTTAAAGAATAAGTCAGTATAAAATGTGCTCAATAGAACTGGATATTACAATGAGAGAAATGATGGGAACCTCGCTCATATTTACACATTTTACAAAGAGGACCTTCAAGCCCTCTGAAAACTTGGATTCTGGGATCAGATTCACAGTAAACATGGCACGTTTGCACAATGGAGAGGTTATCAATCTTAGCTCAATTATTTTTATGAACTTCAATCATGTTGGCATCAAATGATGGAAAGCACGTTGATTCACTTGATGGATATGAACTCAAGACAATGGAGCATCTTCAAGACCAATGTCAAAGGCCCTACCCAAATTTGGGACAACAGGAATGGTTGTATTGCTTCCAATGTTTCTTTCCCATGAATTTATGGATTTCATTTCTCTACTTTGATTACATTGAATGGTGTCCTGGTCATAAAAAATAAAAAACTTTAATTTCCAACTTATTTCCTTACGTGAGAAGAAAAAAAGTAAAAAATGAAAGAAAATTATATGCATAGAACAAGTACGTTGTATCGCCAATTAGATGGTCTTGGTTGACTTGGAGCAAGGTAATGAGAAGGCTCTCCTTGGCTTCCAACATGTGTTGTTGGAATATATTGGGCGGTCAGTTCTATATATCTATTGGAACGGTTTGTGTCCTTCCAATAAGGATAAAAGAAAATGTTCTTTTATCAATCCATATAACAGGTCTACTTGCAAAATAGTGACAATGAACAATGGCATTGAAATACCTTAGTTTTTCCAAGTGAAATAGTTCTAATTGATTCTATTGGTGGGGGGATATTTGCTGGAAAATGAGGAGAGGAGAAGTAGATCCAATACCAGCAACTAAAGGTTGCAAATTATCAACCAAATTGGCAAGAATATTACTGTCACCGACAACTTCAGATGGCATTATATGTTGAATGTCCTCTGTAACTCTAGCATGAATTTTTCCCACCATTCCTTCATGTTGTAATCTAAGATTTCCATTTGTAGAAGACTTATGGTTGTCATTTGAAGCAAGGTTTTGAACATGATGATATTTCGGAAAATGATAAGTTTTTGCAATTAAAACAACATTGTTAGGAGATTTTGGAACAAAAGAAATATTTTGAGTATGAAAAGACTGTGGGAAAAAAACATCAAGAGGAATTATTGTTCACATGATAGCATCCAAACTTTGATACTTACAGCTATCGGGAAAATCATTTTCAATATTATTTTGAGTGGTTCTTTCATGATACAAATATCGTCTACATTCATTTATTTCATATTTGTTTTGTTGAGATTGTAAACGATGAAGTTCATTTCTCCTCTCAGATGTTGTTGCAGAATGAATATGTTTCACAGTACGCTTACTTGTGCCTTCAGTAAACATTTCAACAAGTACATAGGAAAAAATACAACATTAATAAATTACCATAATGTATTGAATCAGAAGAATGGTTTAATCAAATAATTAGGAAATATAAATAGATGTCATTAGGAACCATATATAGAATTTCGATTAAGAAACAGTGGAGAAAAAAATATGGAAATGACAATCATTTGAAAGTGAAAAGTGTCAAAATATATAATAGAATATGAACATTTCTGAAACAAGTAAAAAATGTTTGATAATATTTGAAATAACTTATTATAAGGCCACCCCAAGATGGGGTGACACGTTGCGCGATGGAGCCACGCGGGATCAGACCGGGACGCGATATTAATGCATCTATCGGCCACCATCTCCTCAGACTTTAACTCTCCATGGATCAGCGCAGCCACACTCATGCGATGAGCCCCTTCGCGCAAGGGAATGGTACAGGCCATCAGCGCACTCACCAGCAGGTTTTAATGGCCATGGCGATCGTGTTAGCCCTCCTCCTTATCACCCAAATCGACAAAACAAAGCGACATTTTCCCTTTGCAGCATCTTCTCCACTGGAATAGCAGCATTTCATCCACTCCACTGGAACAGCAGCAGTACTCTGTGGCCCCGTTAGAATTCTGGAGCAGAGCGACCCATTTGGAAAGAACCCTGGTCATCTATGAGACCCCCACCATGCCCAGAGCGAGAGGGAAGCCACGCAGGGGAGCTGCCTGGTATACGGTCGAATCTCGACGCCATAGAAAAAAGAATTTCGAGAAGGCAATAGCAATGGCAGCCATCCGAAGGCGCACAAAACCATGAACGCCTCCAATGGCGTATGTGGAAGAAGTTACCCTAGAGGATGACTTGCAAAGCTTCCCCGAGCACACTCTGTTCACAGTGCCGGATAATTGGAACCCACCTTCGGAGTTTGGTTCAGACAGCAAGCCTCCGCCTGCGAGCATTCCGCCTAGCCCCAGAGCCACCAGCCTAGAGGAGCCTTACACCACCTGCTATATAGAAGAGGAGATTCCTCCTTAACCACCCATGGAGGCAGCGCCACAAGCCCACAACCAACAGGTGCATACACATCACGACGCAACAGAGACCATTCCCCCGGTGTCCATCGATAACCACAGGCAGGAGTAGCCACTCTTCACTGACTCAGGGTACCCCACTCTCATTTTCGAGTTGAGGAGTCTGTTGGATGATCAGGTCTTTCGCCTCGCCCGAATTGACCAAAGACTCGACCTGCTCTTCGCGGATCACTCCAGAACTCTTCCAAAGAGGCAATGCCCCATGTGCGCGCAGGCTTATGCGTTTCCAGCAGGGTGGCGACAGCATGAGGATGAGGACAAGCGCGCAGGCTCAAAGGTTCAATGATGTTAGTGATTAGAATTTTCTTTTTCTGTTATGAATTAGGCTTCGGGCCAGTTAGCTCTTAGTTTTCTTAGAACTAGTGCATGGCATACAGTTTAAATTTCATGACTGATAGTCCTGGTTTCCTTCGAGCAGGACGACACATTGTTAATTTTGTCAGCTGGGAAACACATGGCAAGGGATGCCCAGTTGTCTCGGTTTCCTGTTTAGGCGGGACAGCTAGCATCGCAAATGGTCACTATATTAGCATAAGCAAANAAAAACTTATTATAAGGCCAAGTATCCTAAGCCATCAAATATATTCCCAATGGTGGAATGTCATCAACAAAATCCATATTTGGAAGAAGTGGGAAAAAAATTCCATTTTCAACGAGATCATTGCAATGGTCTTGCAATGTAAATCTCATCCCATAGTTTTGTAACATGGATACATTTGTGATATTTGTTGGGACACAAAATCCAATCAGCAAATCATAGAACATGAGTAGAACTTCATTGTTATTGCACATCAATACTATCCCATCCAATGTTCGAAATGGAAGCTACCCGGGGCATTTTTTATTTATATCTATTGAAAGGTGTAGCAACAAATTCCATTTGAATCCCAAATCATCCTCAAAATAGTCCAAACTTCATTCAATACATGGCTGACCAAATTGAAAATTATCCATTTCTTCTATAGACGAAGTTGAGGTGGAACCATCATTGATGAGGCATATAATTTGGTTATTGTATAATTCCAATGACATATACCGTATGTCTGTGATTGGAAGAAAAGAAAAACCCCACTGATTATTTAAAACATCCAACCAATAGGAAGTGTACCCATATCGAGGGTAATCTTCATAATCTTTGTCCAAATACAACCAACAAATTTACTTTTATAGACAGATGCATCTTTTGGAGGTGTAGTGCCACCATAAGGAATGTTTGTCCTTCTCCACACCTTGTCAAGGATACTGCAAATGAAATAATTTGATTGCATTTTTTTGCAAATATGTTTCAAAACAATCCATTCATATTTTCTAGCACTGACATTCTCCAAGAGTGCAATGAAACCGCAGTCTCCAACCCATATAGATCCTATATTTTTGAATGACTTGATAAATGGATTCATCACAAAATAATTATTTGCAAGGGAGCATCTGGTTGGTAAAGATAACAAAATCATGGATCAAATTGTGCATTCAATTGTGTATCTGGAATCTATAAATGGCACATGAAACTGACATATGCAACCAATTTGATTAAGGTATGCTCCTAGGAAGTATCTTTCCTCACCAAGGAGCAAAGGAATCAGAAAACCTAATTCATTTTTGAAAATTCCATGACATTGAGCAAAGAATGAAGGGGTTTGTAGAACAACATTCCAATGTTTACAAACGGTTCTAAATCTTGTCAATACCGAAAAAGGGAGCCAAAAAAATATCAACTCCAAAATCTGGAATGACAAACAACTCCATATGATTGAATCCATAATGATATGAATAAGTTTCCTAGGAATGAAAAAATACAAGCATGGTGAATAGAACTATTTTTTAATGAAATCTAAAACATGAAACCTAGAATGAATAGCAGAATGAATTAAGCATCAACATTGTAAAAGAAATGAAATAAATAATGAAAAAATGAAATAAATAATAGAAACATAAAATATTAGGATCTACATATCAATTATATTGAAAACCACATTAATATTTATAAAAATCCCAATAATATTTAAAAAACATTCAATCAATACATAATGTGACTACTAAAAAAAAATTCATTCTCTAATCATTATTTCTTTATTGTTGTTTTTTTTTCAATTTAAGTTTATGGGATTAAGTAAACATAAAAGGGTAGAGTAAAATCGTGAATACAATACATTGCACCTTTAACAAAACGATATTAGTATGGTGGAAGTTCCCACCTTTGGGTTTATTCTATCAAGAAAAGGAGCAAAATATTATGAATGAACTATATAGAGAGTTTAACGGCTTGGGAGTTTAAAAGCATCGGCGTTAACTATTGGCCCACTCATTTGTAACAACATATAAAATCCAAAACATTAAACAGCCTTTCATAACTGATTTGCAAAGGTTATGAAACTAATATATTCAAATTTAAATATGAATATAAATAAATTGAAACATAAATAATAACAAAATTGTGTGTATAATTAATTATATTTCATTTATGAAACTAATAAATTCAAATTTAAATATGAATATAAATAAATTGAAATATAAATAATAACAAAATTGTGTGTGTAATTAATTATACTTCATTTATGTAATAAAAACAACAAGTTTTAAGTTTTATTGAGTTTTTGGAACAATATTATTTGGGTGGATGGACCGCTCATCTATTCAACACAAATAATAATAATAATAATTAATTAAAACTAATTTTAATAATAAAAATATTAATTACAAAAACATTAATAATAAAAATATCAATATTAATATTAATAATAATATTAATAGTAAAAAAATTAATGGTAAAAGTATTAATAACAATATAAAAATATTAATTATAAAAACATAAATATTAAAAGCATTAATAATAATGTACAAACATTAATTATTTTCATAAAAAACAAAAGTAACTAGAGATCGCATTGGACTTCAAGCTCTGCTATGGTTTCCACCCCGAGCCCCTTTATGTGCGCCACCCTGAGTTTTTTCCGCGGCCATGGAGGTCGAGTAAGGGGGGCCTTCTGACCTCTCTTACAGTTATGGCATCACCCCTAATCTAGGCTTCAAGCACTTCAAGCGATCGCCCTTTGAAATTCCAGCGGAAATGAAAAACATTCTTTGGGAGGATGAGTTGTCAAAGGAAAAACCCATGGAAATTGACCCTGAAACAAACCATCCAATAGTGGCTCGCTCCTGGGAACCTGGAAAATGCATTTTGTAGGCTCCTGTAGCCCCCAAATATACTATCAACTCTCCAAAAACAAAAGATCAGAAACAATACATGAAGGATTTCGCCCTGATAAGAAAATTTCTGGGACTATGGCCATGAGAAAAAAATTTAGTGAAATGGATTCAGCATTGGTGGAAGCCCAAAGGTCACTACGAGCTTCAGCTTAGTTCAAAGGGCTTCTTCGCTATCATCCTACATAACCTTGATGACAGAAACAGAATCTTTGAAGGGGGGTCGTACTTTTACAACTCGGCAGGTCTTTTCCTCTATTTCTGGACGGAAAAGTTCAATCGAGAGAAGGAAGATTTCACGCATGCATTGGTTTGGCTACGACTGTACTCGTTACCTCAAGAGTTCTAGTTGGAGGAGATCCTAGCAGGCATTGGCAATATAATTGGCATGTGTGTCAAAGCTTCTGAGGCAACAAAACAACAAAGGTACACCGCCTATGCCCGTATTTGTGTTTACTTAAATATCTACAAACCACTACCTGGAGCCATAACCTTGGACTACCAGGATGAAGAATGGTCCCAAACCCTAGATTACAAGCATATTCCCTTCCGCTGTCGGAAATGCCATGAACATGGCTATCTCTTCTGTGATTTCCCCCTAAATAACCCCAGCAAATCAAACCCTAAGGATCCTGACAAACTCAAGGACAGTTTCACCCAAGTCACGGGGCGTCGCAGGCATCTGGCCAAAAAAACACCTCCCCAAACCCCTTCTGGACCCTCAACCAGTAACTCTGTCGAAGCCCTTCAAAAACCGTCAGAAAATCCCACCAATCCCTCCGTCCCCCTGACAAATCCTACAACCCCATAGCAAGTTCAAGGTTTTCCAGATCCCATCCCACCTACTCTCGTAATCACTCAAATCCCCAACTCAGAGACCTCCCTTCTATCGAATCTAGGACCGAAAATAGAGGACCCTGACATAGATCTAGAGGATCAGGAACTGGCAGGAATATATATGGTACATCTAGAAAAAGCCTACCATAAACAACATCTCTACACCATACCCCCAGATCAATTACACAAAGTACATAATTTTTTCCTCAGCTCTACAATGGGAGGATCGACCCGGGCCAACTCGAATCTAGGAACACAAAGAGGAAGCTCGAAAGATCAGCGCAAAACCACCAAATAAGGGAAGAAAAGGGGAAGAAAACCAAAGCACCAACTCATTCAAGATGTAGGCAACTTCTCGGTGAACTCGAGCCAGATTCACCTGATCTCGGACAGCTTTCCTCCCCTCCAACCCTCACCTTCCTCATGAAGATGTTATCTTGGAATATCAGGGGCCTCAATGCACGAAGCAAGCAATACTTGCTCTGGGAAAGGATAATGAAGGAACAGTCGAACATTATTCTCTTGGAAGAAACTAAATGTGGGGGAGATGAGGCCTCTCAAATACTCACAAAATGTTGGAAGCAAGCTAAAATAGTCGAAGTCGATGCAAAAGGTGCAGTAGGGGGCCTAGTCGTACTCTGGAACCCTGCCACTATTTTGATGAGAAGATTATTCACCTCCAAATGGACCATCACAACCTCCTTTAGATGCATTGGTTTGAACAAGCCAGGATTTGTCACAAATGTCTACGACCCTGCAACCCCAGGTGACAAGGAGGCCTTCCTCCATCATTTGGAATGGATTGCTAATCACATCGGCAATCATCGATGGATCCTTGGGGGTGATTTCAATATGATAATTGGCCTAGAGGAAAATAATGGGGGCACCCGTAGATTTGGAAATGGCAACGAACAGTTCCAACAAATCATCATCTCGTTGAATCTCATTGACGCAGAAATGAACAATGCACCCTTCACCTGGTCTAATAGACGCTTGGGGTCACAACTGTTGAAATAATGTAACTGCGAAGAGCATTCTTATTATTTTGTTATTGGATTAAATCCCCATTGTGGATTAATCATGTCATTATTATTATTTTTATT
>SNQJ01S0163393.1:0-21338 GCA_010110895.2 Picea sitchensis | reverse complement strand
TGTCTAGTCGAGGAAGAAATTCCTCCAGAATGGTTGGAGGAAGAAACAATGTCAACTACACCAGATGTTCACGAGCCTCCAAACATTGCAGCCCCAATGCTAGAACCACCCAGTCCCCTCAGGTTCTCAAAAGATCATCTACAACTAATCTTCGAAATGCAATGGGACATGGTCGGCCAGCTCCATCGCCAAGAGACCCTCAGTCGTCGCTTGGAAATTTTGTTCAACTCCCTTTAAAGCAATCCAACCAAGCAACGTTTCTCGACATGTCGCCAACCATTCACTTTCGCTCCCAGAAATGAAGGTCGCCTGGGTTTTCCTACTATCTAGTTTTCTTGTTGTTATGTTATCAGGTCTGGAGAGGCCACAATTACAGTTAGACTTAGGACTAGTCTTTTTTGGTACTATGTAAAAAAACATGCTTGCATGTTTTGAAGGCCATTTGTTTTGGTTTCCATTTGTATGGTAGAACAGGTGGCAAACTTTGACATGTCTATCACTATGAATATTCTCTAAGGTAATATATTTATTTTTATTTACAAAAAAAATTGTAAAATCTGAAGAGGGTTGTGTAAATATATATTTTGTTGTTTATCTCTAACTATTTCTACTTTTATAGATTGTTGTAATAAATCATTTGTAACTTTGAGTAAGAACAAAGTGTTGGTTGGGAATTTACAGCCCATTTGTGCGAATATAATTCATGGGTTAATAGTGAAGACTAAGTTGTCAAAGTCTTCACAGAACATCTAAATTTAAGAATGTATAATCTCTAGTAAATGAATGATGTTCTTTATACTACTAAAGTTATGGATCAGTTCTGGGAGGTGACCTATCCCTAGTCACTAATCGAGCCTTAGGACCTCCTTGGAAGGCTTAGTTGTTATAACTCAAAATGCCACTTCTATGCATCTGTGATGTTGGCCTACGTATTCATACATATGCCAACCCTTTTTGATGGAGTTCTTCTCAAAAATGAAATTTTTGTATGGTATATGCACCCTGTTGCATAGGAAAAGTGCGTACATATGCTAGTTGCATGCATGAAATCTCACGTACATACGCTTGTTGCATAACTGAAAGAACATGTGTACTCTAAAAAGTGACAAAAAAATATAAAATCCACGCTTTCTGGTGGAGTTTACAACCTATCTTAGGTTTCACATCCATATTACCTCATGTAGCCCTTCTGGAAACGAATTAACCATCATTTACTCATATAAATAGGTCCCTAGGGGGGTCATTTGGAGATATCAAACTAGAGGCAAGAGAACTCTGCCAAAATTTTATCCCTTGTATTCCAAGCCTTTTGTATTCAACTCTGAGTTTCATCCTCATCATTCCCTTCCATCCATCCTCCTTATACCATCCTTCCCTTTCCCTTATTTGGCTTGTTGGTGGTGAGGATTGTATTGGGAACAATGCACTTGGAGACAAAGTAGAGGAATCCAGGCGAGGTTCATGGAGTGACACCAACAAAATTCAGGTTGTAACTTCCAATTTTGTTATTAATAAAAGAGAAAAGTTCTTGTCCCGAATCTTTACGTCTATGTGTTTGTGTTTATGAATATTTTCATGAATAACTAACCTTTTAGATAATCTTGATAACTAAGCATATGTTGTCATAGTTTGTTCTGCAACATTGTTTTAGGCCAGCTTTGGGAGGAGGCCTACAATATTGGAACGGATAGCAATTATAAGGGATTGACATCAGCCGTAAGGACTTAAGGTAAATATTTTTATCTTCTTTCTCTTCCCTTAATTATCATAAGGTTGTGTTTGGTTTTGGGTAGAATAGAATCTTTTTTGTCTTTTAGGGTGTAAAGGTTATGCCTAGTCGCTAGACCCAAATTAGGGGGATTTTCCCCATAGAAAAATTGGTGACTCCACTGGGGAGTCTCTCTAGGGTCTTGTTAGGAGATCTCTGTTTGGATTGAGTTCCTGTTTTTTTTGGTTGAGTGTTATGATTTTGTTTGGGTTTCTAGTCACCTTCCAGGTGCTTACCAGCCTCCCTGATCTAGGTGGTCTATCTAAATCTTTCTCTTTTTTGGGAATTTTTAGTAGTGTATGTGCCCTATTTTATACCCATCCTGTGTACATACGCATTCTTATTTATACACAACCTGTGTACATACGCATGTTGACTGTGCACAATACACGTGCAAGTCACTTTGAAGAGTTTTTTCAAAAGATTTTATTTTCTTTTAATAGACCTTGAGTTCCTCGGGTCTTCCTAAGTTCCAAAGGACGTTGTTGGTTGTGGTTTGGATAGGTTCAAGGCTTATATTTTTTATAAAATAACAAAAAAAAAACTCTTGTATAGTTTTTTTGGCTTATTTTTAGCTTGAATTTTAAGAAAAATGAGTTGCATTTTTAAAAAAAAAATGCCCCTCATGAAAGGGGGGGCCATGAATCGTGTATTTTGTAGTTTCTTTTAGCATATTTTGTTAGTTTTTCTTTCATTGAAAAAAAAAAACCTTATTTTTATGCTAGTTAGGTCTCTTTCTTTCTTTGTATTGTTATTTGAAAAAGAAAAAGAAGTTAGCATAGGGTTGTGTTTTCTTCTCATCTTGAAATAATTTCAAAAAAAAAAATAAGAAACAAAATCCTTTCATTTGCTCTTTTGTTTCACTCAAAAGTTGCATTATGCATTTTGCATGGAGAGGAGAAAAGATGGCATCTTTAGGTTTGAAGGATTTTGTTCATGCATTTTCTTTCTTGAAACTCTTTTTCATTTGAAGGATTAGTGTAAAGTTTTATTTGCTAGTGTTTTTATAAGTTTCATTTTTGCAAGAGTCTCAAACAACATCAATTGCACTTCCATACCCTTTGAGTAAAAACAACCACTAAAATAAATGCTTAACCTTAAAATATATTAGATCTTTTTGTTTATAGGGTACACCAATTAGACTAGACTTTAGGGCCTTGGATTAGGTGTGGAGAGGAAACTCTTCAAGGCCACTTAAATAAACTTAAAAGTCTGAGATAGGGAGTGTTGAAGTCCAGTGTCGTAAAAGTTAGTTGGGACCCCCCTCTAACATAGGGGATAAACATGAGGTCACATGAGGAAAGGTAGAGGAGATAACCCCTCCAAAGTCGGACTAAGCGTAGTGGGGATCGTATTTTGAGGGTCATTCTTGGGATTCCGCTGACTGCATTTGACTACGGAGCTTCATGGACCTCGAATCCATTCGGGATCCTCAGTTGTCTTCCAGACCATTTTATTTCGGTACCCTCGAAAGGCTTCGGACATAGTTATCCTTCTCATACTATATGCATGACTGATGACTGTACCTACCTGGTGATTGACTGCATACCGGAAACCTAGTTTCATTTTATAGGGACTCACACAGGTGACTGTGGGGGGCATATTGCGGTACCTAGGGCAGACATCGGGCCACTCTTCACAGAGTATACCTGGAGGGTGTTTTTATGTTCAAGTTACACTTGCACCGATAATTTTCTCTAGTGTTGGGTTGCGTAACTACTCTTCCTACCTCTTTCATGTTTCTTTGTTATGTTTCTCTTAGGAATTTTTAATGGAGTAATGCTTTGTATAGTTGGCCTTAGGTTGTGTCAGTGTCACCACTGTTGAATCATGGAGTCAGGGTGCTTGACCAACTACTCCAATGGTCAAGAAGGACCCCTAGTATTTATCTTTAAAGTGTGGAGCCACCTCTTAGAAGGCATGGGTTTTTATACTACTGGTTCACCAAAGTCATTGTGTGAGACTTTTATGAACTTGAACGATCTTGCAAGGGAAGAACCCGTAAATAAGATATTCACGGATAAAGTTCATGATGATACCAACCAAGGAACCCCTTCGCAAAGGGATTCTTGTTCTTTTCCTTTCTTTGGAAACGTTGGTGTCCCTTTGTTGGCCACTTTGAATATTCATGGGTTCAATGTGGGACTATCAGTCTAGTTGGGAACCATTTCAAATGTCCCGAATGATCTTGACACTTCCCAGTTAATTCCCTTATGTCATGGGCATCATGTTGATGTTCCTTCGTCAACAAATCCATCTCTTCCTCCTTCTACCTTCTCTGGTGAAATTCTAACTATTAGTAACCAGAAGTCTAAATGAAATAGAAAGAGGAAGAATAAATCACCAACTTTTGTGAGTCATGTTGGAGATAGGTCGTCAACCTTTGCAAGTCATGTTGAAGACAATCACCCAGCCTCTGCAAGTCATGTTGGGGGAAAGCACCTAGCCTCTGCAAGTAATGTTGGGGGGGAAAATTCCAGTCACTGCTAGTCATACTGGCGATAGGTCTGTAGCCTCTATGAGTCATGTTATCAACAAATCACCAACATATGAAAATCATGTTGGAGATGTGAAACCAACCACTGCAAGTCATGTTGGGGGCAGAAACCTAGTCCATGCGAGTCATACTGGAGTTCAACAACCAACCTTTGCTAGCCATGTTGGAGAGTTGTCAACAACCTCTATGAGTCATGTTGAGGACAAGCAACCAGCAACTGCTAGTCATGTTGGGAGCATTGATTCTGTTAAGAAACCTAGATGGATAGGACATAAGCCTAAATTCCCTTGCAATATTTGCAAGGGAAATCACCTTACTCATATGTGCCCTGGAATTCTAGAGGCATGAAGATTTCGGTACATGTCTGCAATCACTTCTGATTTTGAGTCTTCTTCAGTTTCCCCGCAATCTATTCATCCTTTGGTTGATGAAGTGGTCGTGTTGATGTAATCTTCAGCAGATCCCACTCCTCTTTTGGGGGGTGATGCACCTTCAAACCATGTTGTCTCACATCCTATTCAACCAGTGGTTGAGGAAGTGGTCATGCTGAAGAAATCTTCAGTTGATCCCACTCTTCTCTTGGAGAGTGTCGAGTCTACCAAAGTGGTCACGCCGATGCAATCTTCAGATAATCCCACTCTTCTCTTGGAGAGTGTCGAGTCTACCAATGTGGTCACGCCGATGCAATATTTGGTTGATCCCACTCTTTTGATGGGGAGTGATGTGTCTACAGACTATGTTTTTAGCATTTCCAGTTCCGTACTTTCGTAACAAGGGGGCATTCTGCTCACTTCGAGCACACCCCCTCCAAGTCCTAGGATGGTTTCCTTCGATTGGAATGACCTTGTTGAGCCTCATCTTCCTTATTCTGCACCCTTTCAAATAAGGGTTGAATTCAATTCAAAAAAACATTTACCGATGTATTGTAGATGAAGGAGCCTCCGTAAGTATTTTATCCTCCTCGGCTTGGCAAGCTTTGGGCTCTCCCAAGCTTGTGTCTGCATCGCATGAGTTGTTGGATTTTGACAGACGTCCTAGTGAATATTTAGGGATTCTTCCTCAGTTGCCTATCTCGTTAGGTGGGAAGACTTTCCTTGTCGATCTTATAGTGGTGCAAGGCCCGATAGATTTCAATATTCTTCTCAGGCGTGATTATGTATACACTATGAATGTTGTGGTGTCTACGCTCTTCTGGGTGATGCATTTCCCTCATAATGGAAGCATTGTGACTATCGACTAGTTGGCATATGATAATCACCATCCTAATTCGACGTTAGTTCAGACTGCCAATTTATATGTTCCTAGTATTCGTGTAGACTCTAACCTGCCACAGGTAAATTATGTAGCATCTTATCCTCGGTGTTCAATTGTTATTGAGCAGGAACTTGTTCACTCATGTTTTCCTTCTCGAGACTTGGTCTTAGAAATTGATCCATCGATTTATCTAATGGCAGCATGGGAGCCATTTCTTCCCCCTCTTGGTCCAAGTGATCTTGGGTTTCCTTTTGAGTCTGATCTTGTTGTTTGTAGATCCTCAAGCCTTTGTGTTTGTGATTCTTCATTGATAGACTCTTCCAACCCTGACCAGAACCTCCATCGTCATATGGAATATGGTCAGTTTGTTTTGCCCTTTGGGATTGTCGATCCTCCTCGTTCACGTAATTTCTCAGATATTGAGTTTCCTTCGAATGAGACTATCCTTGAATCCATGACTATATACTATATACCGTGGGAAGACTTACACTTTGGTTTGTGTTTTCTTCCCTTTTGGGAAACTTTCCAGGTTGACTACCGAAGAGAATATTGGTCAGAGCCTAGCAGCGGGCTCTACTTGAACCAATACTATGTATGAGTCGTAAGGTCGTGTGGTGCCCACTACCTTGTACCATATTGTACAGTCCAATTTTGTTGTTTTCAAGTTTTGTATTAAATAGCACCTCTTATTTTCTGAAGTTTCTATCTATATTGGATTTATTATCTTTTGGATGAGTGTTATTGACCTTATATGCAGGATTTAGGAGACATTTTTCTTTGACATTTGTTCATCGTATCGATCCATTCTGACAGGTGTTGACCTCGGAACTGGCATGCAGGTTAGATTTTTCCCTAATTGCATTTTTCAATTATCTATTTCCTGGTTCATTTGGCCTTAGGATCAACCCCACTAAATTGTGACACTAACCTTCCTTGCTGATAAGTGTGTCGTACTTTATGTGGTAGAGCCTTCCTTCCATGGGAATCCTAGTTAGAGCCTCGTTTTCTATTTGATGTCCATGTCGAAGTATTTCATAGCCACGGGAGTCTTGTTTAGTCCCGCCATGACTTTGCATTAAAGCCTCATACTTCTTCTTCATATTTCTCTGGCCTATACCCGAGGGACTCCCTTAGAGCATGGTTTGTTTCATTTCAAGCTCATTTAAACTATGAAAGTGACATCTAGTGAGAGATTATTTATCCTTTTCGGCCTCACTTAGATTATATACGAAAAGGATCCCCCTTGGAGTCCTCTTTACGCTCTTTTCAAACTCATTAAAATTGAAAAGATTGTTGAGTGATCTTGTTTCCCTCATGCTCGTCAAACTGAAATTTGATGGCACCTATGTCCAGCGATAGTTTACCCATTTTTCAGTCTGGATGGCTATTTTTACAAAAAAGGTATGCCCTAGGAGCTACGGTTCGCTAGGAGAGTTTTCTAAGGTATAATTTTACCCCTTTTTCGAGCATGAGGAACTAAAGTTATGAAAAAGGGTCATTCTCCTTGGTTCTGGTTTATCTCTTTTTTGGGACCTGGAGATTATTTACAAAAAAGGACACCCCTTGGAGTCGTCTTTAAGCCCTTTGCATACTTGCTAAACCAAAAAAGATCATTGAGTGGCCTTGTTTCTTTCACACTCGTTAATTGGTTCAGAAGGAACATCTATTTGGTATAAGGTTAACTCTTTTTCCGGCCAATAGATAACCCAGGAAAAAGGTATGCCTCGAGAGACATGTCTCGCTAGGAGAGTTCTCCTAAGTTATGTTTTATACTTATTCGAGCTCGAGAGACTAAAATATGAAAAAGGAGGTGAGTCCATAGTTAATCTCTTTTCAGAATCCTTAAAATTGAAAAGATAGTCGAGTGATCTTGTCTCTGTCACACTCGTTAAAATGGTTTTGAAGAGACGTCTTTTCGGTATAAGTTTAACCCTTTTTCTAACAAACTGGACTAAGTACGAAAGAGGAATACTCTAGCCCTAGTGACCAGAAGATTTCTCCTTGGTATGATTTTATTCTTTTTCAGGCCCTAGAGACTAAACTTACGAAAAAGATCACTTTGGAGTCTCTTTTAGTGTTTTTCAGACTCTCTAAAAGTGAAAAACCATCGAGCTTACCTTCTCTGGGCTCGTAAAAATTTACATGGAAGGAGTCTCGTTGTGTCATTATATTATCGCATTGCATGTCTCATCCTTGCGTATTTGGCCTAATGTCGGCTTCATGTTGTTATTACAAAACCTTTAGAGCATTCCTTAGGTGAAAGCCTTGTAGCATTTTTTTCCCTTGCGATCTGACACCTCGACCCATGGAGGAATTTCCTGAGTGTCTGTATGTTGCACATGTCTCCTTGCACTGATCATTAGTGTTGGCCCTCGACCAAGTTTTGAGGAAACCTTGGTCAGATTTGACCCACTTTTGGACTTTGACACATTGGTCGAGGAAGGAGCTCCCAGGCAGAGCTGAGATCGTGGATCTCACCTATTTTTGCGGGCTATGTGGACCCAGTAAGGGGTTTTCTAGGGTTTTTGTAATGGGTTTATGGGATGTCGGCCCATGGGTTTTACCCATGATTAGGCCTTATTGTAAGGGTTTGTAAAAATATAAATAAAGAATAATGTATGATAGAAGTAAAAGTTTTGGAGAGCTAAGTGCAAGTAGTTTGAGTAGCTTTGTGCCAAGGAATGTATGTGTGTTAAGGCTTTGTGTTCAATAGACGATTGGCTATGTGCCTTGACCTAGTTTTGGAAGGAGGATATGGTGCTCAGTATGGAGATCTCATGTCTGGTGCAAAGCTTGACTCTGTGGCTTACTGCACATGAGTAAATGAATGTAAGATTTGAGCACATAATAAAGAAGGCGAAGCAGTTGGTGGACGTAGCCCCACACTGGGGTGAACCACATACATCTGGTGTCTTATGGTTTGCTTTGTGCAATGTTATCTCTGTTATGTTTTTCTTAGTGCTTAGATTAGATGTGCAATGAATATGTATGTGTTGCTTAAATGCATTTCTTATGTTAGAATGATAGATTTGATTCAGAGTGCTAAGTGTTTAAGGTGCATAATCTTTTGTTATTACTAAGATAAATCTATATTAGATTATGCTCTGTGATGTTCATAAGGTAAATAAACTGAAGCATGCCACTTCCTAGCTTTATCAGAATACTCTGTGCAGTGTTAGTATCATAGATTTGTGTCCCAGCTTGGTTACAGACACCTGCGTCCTGTAACCCCCCCTACTTCTACCTCGGGTGAGACCTCGTCTGCTTCGCAAGTGTTGCCGAAAGGGTCGGTAGTTGGCATTTTGTTGGTGCATTGTTAATTGTTGAACCTTGGGTCTGCCCCTATGCCAACAAATGGTTTCGTTGTCATGACCTGAAACTGTGATTGTTGGGAACTGAAGTAAAGAAAACAGAAGCTCTATGCGTAAATCTATTGCTGAAATGCAAAGTACTCTACTTGACTTGCGAAGCTTTGTGCTGGGAAAGAAATCTGATATGAAGAAAAGAGGTAAATCTTTGTGGTTTGAAAAGAGTAAGATAGGTGAAAAATTTTGTTTTGAAAGCACGAACTTAAGTATGTTTAATAGATTATGTCCTAGTCTGAAGGCTAGGGAACAGTTGAAATAAATAGTTGATTTGGGTAAATCTAATGGAAATGAAGAAAGATATGTTATTCCTATGCATAGAAATATTTTTTGGACTAATAAGTGGATGCAGGAACCTAGAAAAAAAAATTGCAGATTGGAGATCCAACACTATGATCCCANCCCAGTACGCAGTAAAGAAGAGGTTGGGGAACGTTTAAAAGAAAAAGAGGATTAACTTTGTGTTATAACTGCAGAAGTTCAGGACATCTTGCTAAGGAATGCCCTGGTGCAAGTCCTATTTGTCTTTGTTGTAATATTGTTTGTCATGAGGTTGAGGATTGTCCAAGGATGATTGCTAAAGTCGAAAGGATGAACATAAGACAAGAAAACTATGAAGAAAGTCAAGAGACTAAGAGCATGTTAGAAAGTCAAAAAGAAAAAAGGCCAGAGGGAGTTCAGACTACATTAGTATAGTTGAAAGAAATGATGGATGTTCACAAAGATGTAAGTTTACCATAGATACTGAAAGTAAAACGGCACATAAATGCAAGAATAGAAGACTTCGACATAGACTGTGTCTTGGATGAAGAAACACAAGTGAATATTATAACAGAAGACACTTGGGAAATTTTGGGAAAGCCTACTGTTGTACCTTCATTGGGAAGGATAGGCTTGTTTAAGGGTAAGATGATAACTTTATGTGGAATATTTACTAATGTACCTATTATTGTTCATGGAACATCAACTGAAGAGGAATTTGAAGTCATTAAGTTTGTTGGGGACAACGCCCCTTTCCCACTTTTTCTAGGTAACACTTGGATTGAGAAAGATCAAATCAGAAGGAAAGCAAAGGAAGAGGCCACAGAAAAGAAAAAGCAAGAACTAAGGTATTTCATAGCTAGAAAAATAGATCGACTAATAGAAGAACAAGAGGACAAGTCGAAGCAACAGAACAAAGTAACAACGAAGGAGGGACAGAAGGCAAGAGAATTAACTATCAAGGTTGAAAGAATGCAAGAAGGCTTGAAGAACCTATCTATGCAAGAAAGAAGTATACCCACCCAGGAATTATTAAAAGAAGGGATACTAACTTCATACCCTTTGAGAGCACCTCAATAGTGTGAAGCCATTGCACTAAGGGAAGATAAGAATAAAAATGGAAAGCGGATTCCAGAAACAGTTAGAGAGACTCAGATCATAGGTAAGAAGGCAAGGAAGCTCAATAAAAAGAAAGATAAGTTGGAAAATCTACAAGAAGCTACAGAGAACAGATGGAATACTTCGCAGACTGGAACCTCGTTGGAGGCAGGTTCGCATAATTTGAACCTCGTTAGAACAACAGGCCCGCATAGAATGGGACTTCTCCCTGGCAAAGTTACATGACCATTGGAGGCACCCCAACCATTAGAATGATGCTCCAAAATGGTTAGAAAATGCATTTATGGGTTGATGGATCGCTTTTGGGACATTGAGACCGCACCATAACGGACAAATTCACATTGATGGAAGCATTCTTGGTCATTGGAAGAATCTGTTACGGTACCTCACTTATTTAACTCATCAGTCGTTGCGTCGAGACCACTTTTTTCCACCCGTGATCAACTGAGCCAAGAAGAGAATTGTCTGTGTGTCAAGCTATGCTATCTGAAACTAGACCCCAACTGTCCACTTGTCTACCCTACCTGTCCGTTCGTCTACCCCAACCTGTCTATTTAAAAGTTAGAATGTCAGGCGAACCTAGCGAATTAGAGAAGTCTTTCGAGGAAGTCCTCAAGAAGATAATGGATGACAGACTGATATCCGAAGGTGTCCAAGCGTCATCGACTAAGGGACTACGGGCTTCCCCTTCGACTGGACGTCGTTCTGGATTTGTTAACCTCGTGATTGAGAAGCGAAGTAATCACCGCGGTGATCTGGCTAATGCGAATCAAATCACGTCGATCCTACCCGAGTACATTCCACCTTTGGTTGGTGTCGTTAACCATGACAACATCCCATGAGACTTTGAGTACATCGTATTCACTACGTACATTTTGAAAGGAATACGTGTAGTTGGGAGTCAGTTAGGACAGATCTCGCTATTGAAGAATAACGACTTCAATTTAGGAGATAGGAAGAACTACGCTATGCTAGCGCCCCACCGCTACTTGACGAAGTCAACTAGAAAGAATCCTCACCTCGTCTCACAGACATGGATTAATGGGTTGGTGCAGTCCACCGTGTTGAATGTGATGAATATATTGCATTTTGGTCGCCACCAAGAGGTTAATGCTTGCGTTCAACTGCTCTTGTCATGTTATCTTGGAGGTTACCTATGGCTCGACTGAAGGATTACTGTGGATCCAGCGTTGATCCACCAGATCACAGGATTCAGTGAGAAGGGACCTGACCCTCAGTACTTTTATCCAGGGAAGACCTCCGATCGTTCCCCAACACAGCGCATCAAGGAATCTTACAGAGTAGTTGAAAAAGGAAAGGGAAGTTACAATGTAGCCTCTACACAGGATGGCGTAGTGAGCCTCATTGCCAACTCATAGCTGGCAAGCTCGTAAGAAAGAACCACCCCACACAAGTCAGCGGGTTCATGGTGGACCTCACAGGAAAATGTGTGGAGGGCATGAAGATGAACTGGGTGAACTACCTCATCAATGAACTAGAGAAAGATTGTCACGAAGCCCGGTATTTGGGATATGAATTCCACTACAGCTAGCTGATCATTTTGATCGCATTTGTCTCTTGGAAAATGATTAAAGGAGCCACCTTCCCAGAGATCAAACCCTTAGAGTCGTTGGCCACTCGGTTTTCCACCTTGTGGTACACCAACGACATGACGAAGTAGTGGCAGACCAATGTCGTGTTTCATGCATACTATTAGAAATTAAAGGTTTCCATTGAATCATTTTCATGCATGACACCGCACACCTTGCACCAGTACAGACCAATAGCAAATTTTTGTTTTTAGATCTTCATTTCATATACATCACTGCATGTAGAGATGAAAACCAGGAGGAACTACAATCGTACTACAAGCTAACAGATGAAGATATGGAGTAGATTACGAAGGAGTGGCCGAAGGAATTTCTTGTACCTGTCACTAATGTAGAACTCTCCTACACTGACACCATAGGAAGCCCCATATTCACCTAGGTTGAGAATGTTGGACAGTCCAGTGGGACCAAGAAGAAGAAAAAGTAAGAAGAATTCTAGAATATAGAGAGCGATGAGGAGGACAATGCTTCTAAAGATAATGCATCTAGCTCACCAGGAGGAGGAGAAGATGAAGCAGATGGAAAGGGAGGATGGGATAAAGGAGAAGAGAAAAGAGGCGAAGCTATATCACTTGAAGACCCCCCTACTGGAACAGTAACACCGCAAAAGAGGAAGGTTTCTCCGAAGAAACCTTCAGCAAGGAAAAAGACGCACGCTAATAAGCCCCAGTTGGAGGCCATGCTCACGGAGGACGATATCAGTCTAGTCCGCGGAGCTATGGAGGACGCTTCTGAGGAAATCTTGCAGAGATATGGAGAGAAGCAGGAGTTTCTATGTGGAAGGACCGAAAAGGAATTGAAGGAAGTACAATAAGATGTTTGTTTGGTCTGCGTAGTACCTACTACGCCTTCCTCGTCACAGATTACAAAATTGGGGATGAACCAGCCCAATTGAGAAGACTTGTGGATGTGATAGAAGATCAACTTCAAAGAGTCCAGGAAAAGAAGGAGAAGGCTACAAAAACCTTGAAACAAGAGAAATATGAAGCCTTAAAACAGTTATGAGTAGTGCAGTACAGTGTAGCTGCCTACAAAAGTGAGAGAGAAGAGTTTCAAGTGATGCTTCAGGAGCAAAAATCCCAGCTATAGAGGGAAAAGGAGTAGTTTCTCGGAGAACGGGCTATGGTCAGAGAAGCGGTAAATAAAGCATGTTGCTTTGTGCCAAGATTGGCATAGGAAGAGCAAGAACTGGTTGAAGAACAAATAGCGAAGATCTCAGAGACCCTCTAGCAGTTTCAGGCTAGGATAGTTCAACTGGAGGCCCAAATAGTACCGAGCACTCCGCAGGAGGTGTGTGACCAGAGGGAGGAAACCGCTAAAAACATAGTAGTAAGAATAAGATCCCTCACCTCAGAATGCAAACAACTAAGTGATAGAAGCACATAGACATATGAACACCTCGCCGTGGATCCAGAGCTAAGAAATCTAGAAGCGTAATTACAGGAGGCACAGCAATAGGCTTTTTCCATGTAGGCGCAAATGAGTCTGCTCACCGTCGTAGAAAGAATGAAGAGATCCCAGGAGTAGCGCACAGTATAGTAGCAGATCATTGCCCTCTAGGGAAAGGTAATGGAAGTCACGCAGAAGATGCAACCTGTGCAGGATGAAGCCTGTAAGGTGTTCGAAGAGAATGATGGACAGGGCTCGCAATTGGACCAAGTAGTTGCATCAGTAGAAAATCGCCTAGAAGGGCCTGTTACAGAGCAGACAATCCAAGAGCTCATTGAGAAGGAGGCTCAGGCGAAGCAGCAAGTCGAGGCAGCTCGAGTTAAGATTGAGGCCTTCGAAGCAGCATTATCCAGGCCTGAGTGACTCGGGACAAGTCATAGGTGAGTATTGGGGGCCTGTTGGCCCTCAACCAAGTTGTGAGGAAACTTTGGTCAGATTTGACCCACTTTTGGACTTCGACACATTGGTCGAGGAAGGAGCACCTAGGCGGAGCTGAGATCGTGGATCTCACCCATTTTTGCGGGCTATGTGGACCAAGTAAGGGGTTTTCTAGGGTTTTTGTAATGGGTTTATGGGATGTCGGTCCATGGGGTTTACCCATGATTAAGCCTTATTGTAAGGGTTTGTAAAAGTATAAATAAAGACGAATGTATGATAGAAGTAGAAGTTTTGGAGAGCTAAGTGCAAGTATTTTGAGTAGCTTTGTGCCAAGGAATGTATGTGTGTTAACGCTTTGTGCTCGATAGAGGGTTGGCTCTGTGCCTTGACCTAGTTTTGGAAGGAGGATTTGGTGCTCAGTGCGCAGATCTCATGTTTGGTGCGAAGCTTGACTCTGTGGCTTAGTGCACAGGAGTGAATGAATGTAAGATTCGAGCACATAACAAATAAGATGAAGCGGTTGGTGGATGTAGCCCCACACTGGGGTGAACCACGTACATATGGTGTCTTATGGTTTTCTTTGTGCAATGTTATCTCTGTTATGTTTTGCTTAGTGCTTAGATTAGATGTGTAATGAATATGTATGTGTTTCTTAAATGCATTTCTTCTGTTATAATGCTAGATCTTATTCAAAGTGCTAATTGCTAAGCGTTTAAGGTGCATAATCTTTTGTTATTACTACGCTAGATCTATCTTAGATTGTGTTCTGCGATGTTCATAAGGTAAATAAACTGATGCATGTCACTTCCTAGCTTTATCAGAATACTCTGCGTAGTGTTAGTATCATAGATTTGTGTCCCAACTTGGTTACAGACACCTGCATCCTATAACCCCCCCTACTTCTACCTCGAGTGAGACCTCGCCTGCTTTGCAGGTGTTGTCGAAAGGGCTGATAGTTGGGGTTTTTTTGGTGCGTTGTTAAGCGTTGAACCCTGGGTCTGCCCCTGTGCCAACAATCAGTATGTTCCATGCGCTTGGAACCATCTTTATTTCTCGTGACACTTGTTCCTCTTTTGTAACGTAGCATTCTTTTATTCTTTTTCAAGCTCGTTAAATATGTGAAAAATACAAAAAAAAACAAATATTCCAAAAAGAGGGGATGGGGAAACATTCTCTTTTCTTGGAAGCAATCTAGTCACTCTTGGACAGAGCACGTCCTTATGTTTTCTCTATAGGCATTGGGATCTAGTATGGCCTTATGAAGTTGTTCTCATTACATAGAGTTGTGTCCTCCTCTGTTTGGTTACTCTTCCAAACACATGGAGAGTTTATGGTGCCTCCTGTGCCACAGACTTATGTCAATAACATGCTTCCTAAGTCTTTTCATCTATCGTGCTCTTTTCCAAGGGGAGGTATTGCAACTTGAGTCGTTCATTCTTCAACAAGTCTCTTGACCTTCGTGAGTTGGCCATCCTGAGAGTCTTGTCAAGTTCACATCCAGAATCAATGGAGTTCGGTGCCTGATGTTCGAGGTCCTCCAGTCTTTTCACGACAGCGTGTCGAAGACCTCAAAGTAGTGAGTCTTACACTCCTATTATACTCCTACCTGAGTTTTGAATATCTTGAAGCTATTTTTCAAGTTATGAGGTTATCATCTCCAGCCACAGACATTAATGCCTCCTAAATATTCCTATGACAATGCATATCTTCTGATGATTTTGAGATGTAGATCCATTGTGTATTATCCGTGGCTACACTTTATATTGGCATACACATTGTTCATGTATCCATGATTACTATATATATGACATAGATCTGCAATTTACTTGATTGGCAGCCATGCTTATTTTGTCACGAGCATGGGAATGCTCGCCTCGGTGATTATTATTATCTTACTGCAGATGACACGCTCACGGATACTCGCTTGGGTTTACTCGACTCTAGTAATGCATGTATGGTACCTTAATCATTTTTACTTGATTTTGTGATTTGCATTGCATAGCTAATGTGGTTTGGTTAGAAAAAAAAAACTAATGCAATAATGATTGAGAACTTTTGAACTAATCTCATGAGAATCCATCAAGAGGGAGAATAACCTGAATTAGTGAAAGAGGGAGAATACTTAACTCATTCATGTTGAAAAAAGGCCAATCAAGTAGACAACATTCATCAATCAAGGATCTAATTTATTATATGAGTTAGATTCTTTAGCATCATTTCAGTAGTTGTATGGGACTTAGATGATAGATATAGGTCATCAATATTTTATTCTATCTTCTACTTTTGTTGTTGAGACTAGCTCAAATTGTGTTCAAGAGACAAAGTTTTGTCCTCTTTGATATGCAACATTTTATGAACAGCAAGAATAATATTTGATTGAAGTTTTGTTTCTCTAAGTGTTTTTAGGATTCCAATAGCTCTCTTGGGTAGAACCCACTAAGGGGAGGTCATAGGAATCCTCACTTCATTTCATTATTTTCATTAGTATTTCTAATATGAATTTATTTAGACTTATGTAGAACATGGGATTTATGTTAATATTTTACTTTCATTTGCAACAACACTCTTACTTTCATGCATTTCTATGATTTACCTTGTTTCTTTAAATTATAATGACCAATGCTTTGGAATGTGGACCTTGTGAATCTATAAGCATGATGGTTAATATTACGAGTACTTCTTTATTTTGGTATCTACAAATTTATTGATTCCAATGAGCCTCCTCACTCTATTAGCCTTTCATCTACTAGGAAGTGGCCCTGCCTTTGTTTGACTTCTAGCAAACTCTAAGAAGAGATGGTAGCTAAATCCATTACCTCAACCTATGGGAGTTGAAGAGGGATGAGTTTCCCATAGTTGGTCATTCATATTGATACAATATTATTAGAATGTTTGGATTATATTAGTCTTCTATAGTTTTCATATACACTACACAACACCTAATAAGTTTACACAATCCTTGGGTTGACAATTTAAGGTGGGTTGTGGAGTTTAATATGCATATTGTTGTAATTGTGTAGCTCAATACAAAGACCGAGCAAAAATAAAAGAAGAGAGTAGAAGAGAAGGTTGATATTGAATTTGAGAAAAAAGCTAAGGCAAAAGTGAAAGCTAAAGGTGAACATAAAAGGAAAGTATCTAAGGAAGAGGATAAAAACAATAGGTTAGCAGATGAAGGTAAAGCCAAGGTTGAAGCCGATGAAAAACAAAAGAGAAAATAAATTAAGTAAGAAACGAGGATACTATCAATAGACGAAGAAAAGAAACATAAATTTGAATCAAGTGTTGAGGTTGAAAGAAAAAGGATCGAAGAAGAATAAATAAATAAAGAAGAAGAAAAATGGGATATGGACACAATAGGGGGGAGGACCATTGGAAGAAGTGCATACCTTTAAGAGATTTTCTATAATGTCTTTAACCAAAATAGTCATGGGAGAAGATATGTCAATCGCCATGTCTATTAATGAAGTTGTAAATTTAGAGATGATTTATTTTAGTAAGAAAGACGACTAATATCAAGATTGTTTATATTTATGTAAGAATTCCCAACTCAAATAGAAGGTCCTTTTGGAATTTCACACTTCTCCTATAGGAGGACATTCAAGGTTCTTTAAAACTTACAACAAGATCAAGAAGGGATTTTTCTGGGAAGGTCCTAAAAATGATGTTCAAAATTTTGTAGCTAGATGTGTGGTCTGCCAACAGAATAAGGAAGAGGCGATCAAGACCCCAGGTCTCCTACAACTATTATCCATACCAAGTCAACATTGTGAAGAGGTTTCAATGGATTTTATTACAAGTATATTGTAGTAAACCTTTGATAGATATAAGAGAGAACAAACCATAAAAATTCATAAATAATCCCTTGAACATCTAAAATACCAAAAAATTTATCATGAACAACACAAGAATGTAGAGAAGAACCCTTAAGGTAGGATAACACGATCAAATAATCCTTATGGAAGGAATAACTCCACAAGCCATGTTTTCTACAAGACAATACAATCCAACACACATCCAGTACAATGATACTCATGTGTATTTTTACTTTCTCATGATTATTCCCAGGGGTCTTATGCCAACTACCCCTTATTATTATATATTTTTTCTTTTAATTACATAGTGAGCCTATTCCTTTTAATTACATTCATTATCCCTTTGGGTACCTTCCTAGGTACCCCATATTATTCTCCCTAAGTACATTAAATTCCATCCCCATTGCCATGTTTCATCCTTGAAACATGGGAAGACACCATATAATATGACCTGATAAGAAATGTAGTCAGCTGGTACCATTCATGAGAATCCATCCATCCCAGTGAAATGTGGGCATGGGGTCCAATTGTGACCTTTCCTTGATCTTTATTCTAGATTCTTTTGGGGATCCATGTCTTTGTCATGCTACTTTGATATCTCCATGCATTTATTTTAGTCCTTCATGCACCTCCATACAAGTTTCTTCTCTAGTTCCATGTTGATCCATAGTAAGTATGCAGATACTCATTCCCTGACCTTGATAAATTTTGTTTCTTTGAGATATAGAACAACCATAACTATCAATTATTATTTTTTTTACTCTTCAACCCATGTTTTTTTGGCTTCTTCTTCCTATTTATGCCCTTGCTTTGGTTTTTCTTCAAGTGCTTCTGTAGTCTCTTCTTCTAATTCAACCCTGGAATCTTCATTTGATATGTCATGAGGTACTGCAATTTGTTTACCTACAAGTACTTCTTCATGTGCCTCCTTGGTCCCTTTTTGTTTAATAAGAGAAATAGCCTACAATGTAATTTTCTTTTTCTTGTACCACAACTTCAAAAACTTCTTTTGCACATTAATGTTAATTATACCAACTATTCCATCCAAGGATATCCCAAAACAATATCCACATCTCCCATATCTATAACATAACAAATTGAATGCAAGACATATTTATCCATGGTAATCTTCAAATCTTTAAAAATTTGAATGTTTTCACCTTCAACCAGTGTGTTTTTTATACTCTTTGTAGGTACTTGCAATCTTTTAGCCAAGTTAACATTGATGAAATTATGTTTGCTACTAGGGTTTATAGCAAAAATAACATTTTCCTATTGAATACATCCATAAACATATAATATGAAGTTGTCATATGAAAATAAATCTCTAGTTCTCTTCTTATCCTTCTTTACAACATGAGACCACCTACCTAAAAATGTTTTTAATATTCTTCATCTAGAAGATCCTCTATTTCTTCATAGTTAAGTTCCCATGATAGAGTTGTTCTCCAAGATACATGATAATGATATTGTATCCAATTTATGTATTTTTCATGACTAGAGCCATCATCTTTTCCCATAAAAAAACATCTCATTGTGAAAACCCAAAAATAGAACTAGGGTTTTAAAGAAAATCACTTACTTTTCAATGGAGTTCCTTTATGTAGTTAGAGCTTGAGACCAAAAAATTCAAATGATCTCCAGTTTGATTATGCTTCTTTGATTGGCTATTATGATCCCAATTATGAAATTCCACAAATTATATGGATCTAAAGGCACTGGTTTGACTGAAATCTCTGCACTCTATCAAAAGATATCCAATCTGCGAGATTTGCGGTTGTCACTGGAAAAAAAAAAACCCTAAAAAAATTGTTGATTTTAAATTGTCAATAACTTCACTTCCTGGAATCCAGTTTGATTTTTTTTGGAATTGGGTATTTTTAAGAGGAACTCAGATATATAGTTGGCTTCTTCAAATTTTGCACAAAAATTTTAAAAAATTAACCTAAATTCTGTCATCCTTTTTCCATAAAAATATCTGCAAAAAGAAAAAAAGAATTATCCCACTACCTTCCCAAGAAAGAGCTCTAATACCACTTGTAATAAAACTCCCAAGATATAAGAGAGAATAAACCATAAATAATCATAAACAATCCCTTCAACATCCAAAATACCAAAACATTATCCATGAACACAAGAATATAGAGAAGAACTCTTAAGGTAGGGTAACACCATCATGTACTCATTATGGAAGGAATCACTCCACAATCCATGCTTAGTACAAGACAATACAATCCAACATGCATCCAATACAATGATAATCATGTGTATTTTTATTTTTTTATGATTATTCCTAGGGGTCTTATGCCAACTACCCCTTATTATTATATGCTTTCATTTTAATTACATAGTGGGCCTATTCCATTATTATGGCCAAATTATATTCATTATCCCCTTGGGTACCTCCCTCAGTACCCCATATTATCTTCCCTAGGTACATTACTTATACCCAAGTTTAAAGGAAAGAATGTCATCATGGTAGTAGTGGATCAACTCATAAAGTATGCCCATTTTTTTCTCTCTTTCTCATCCTTTTAAAGAAAGTACAATAGCCACAATATTCATGGAAACAATCTAGAAGCTACATGGAATCCCGACCAAGATTATTGTAAATGATAGTTGTTAGCGCTAGAAGTCAACTCAAGACTGTTATTGAGTCAATCCTAGCACACCTTGTTTCAAAATGTTCAATAAGGGTTTTTAGAGATGGATAGATCTTGTTTGGTTTGAAAGGGAATAATGAGTTGTTCTATTAAGATCACTTACCTAGGTGCAGCAAGTCAGGTAAACAAAAATAATGATTAGTGGCTTAAAGCTTTGGATGATGTGATTGGGAGAAAGGAAAGACAAAACTGATAATTACACTAACAAAAAATCTTGTTCCTTAATGTATTTATGCAGTAGAAGAATAAACCTTTATCTAGAATGTAAGGCCTGTGCATACAGAGCCTCATAAAACATATATATAATTACAGAAACTCTATCTTATTTACTTCTTTAATTACCAGCATAATAATATTGTTCCAGCATAATAATTGACAATTTTAAGAGTATAATGATGAACAACAACAGCAGTATAATGGTGAACAGAAACAGCAGTATAATGATGAACAGAGACAGCAGTATAATAATGAACATAATGATAATGAAATGTATTTACCTTAATATGATGTTGAACTTAAGCTCAACTTGATGTTGAACTAAAGTTGGACTGAAGTTGATGAATACTGCCCAAACTGATTAACCTCCCAGCCAGCTAGGAACATCCTCTCCGGCTCCCTAGCCCCGGGATTCCTTACAGTTTCCTGGCCCCTGAGCCCAAAATTCCCAGCAACATGTGCCCCTATGAGAGCCCTCAAGAAAGATGAAAGTAAAACAGATGTCGCCCAAACTGTTCCTCCCTTCACCTTCTCCCTCTCCAAAACTTTCTCACCTTCCCATAAATTAAAAATATATCTCAACCAAAAAGAGCTCTCCCTTCCCAAGTCCTCTCCCTTCCTTATGTTCCTTCTCCTCCCTTATCCAACCACCTTCCCCTCATTAATCACTCAACCACCTTATCCCCTCCCCCATAAATTGGTTCAACTACCAATAAAAATTATATTATAAAATAAGTCTTCAAAAAATCTATTTTAATAATTCATTAAACTAAAATTTATTAATCATGATAGTTAAAGAATTAATTAGGGTTGTTACATACACCCACCCTTCAAGAAACTTCATCTCGAAGTTAGAGTAATTTACAATACAAGGGAAATGACATAAGGTTCATACATTCATATCCAAGAAACAACATTATCAGTAAGTAAGCAAAAGAAACTC
>SNQJ01S0163392.1:75266-86062 GCA_010110895.2 Picea sitchensis | reverse complement strand
TTAATACTAACTTAAATTTAGAACGGGAAAGAGAATATTATGAAGAATACTATAAACTGAGTTTAAAGCAAATAAGAAGTTTTGAAAAGATTTTCTAGGTTTTATAAAATCTCTCTTTTTCCTCTCCTTTAAATAGTTTAGTAGTGATAAACCCTTGACACCATTTACCCAATGAAGGCACTGAGTCTACATGTTCTCCTCGTCCCACAGGGAGACGAGGTCCCCAGTTGGAGCCTATGTTGAAACAAATCTTAAAAATCTTTAATCCTTAAGACCTAGATTTTTATTTTTTGTGTTTTTCGGGTTTCAGCTTTCTTAAGATAAGAATTTCGTCATTTCTAAATTCACGATGCCTTTTTATCATTTATTTTTGAATAAATATGGGAAAATTTTTACAAAATATAAGTTTTCCAACGCTCTTTGAAAAATTATTTAAAACGGGCTGTAATTCAAAATTTGTGTTTTTTTTATTTTAAATTTAAACGTGAAAGAAATCAGGATTCGGGGTTTTCTGTAAACAAATGTTCGATGCTAATTGAATCATGAAACCCCGATCCCCGATTTTCCGATACGTTTAAGTCCTAATTAAAACATGAATTAATTAATTCTCTTTTAAGAAGATTTAAGAGTTAAGATAATTATGTCGCGATTTCGAGATTCGCGGTTTTGTAAGAACATGTCTCTTGTCATCATATTTCCCGAAATCCCGATTCATAATTCGCGTTAAAACTAAACTAATTCTATTTTGGCCTTAATCTTGATTACTTAGTTAATTAAGACAAGTTAAGTCATGTTTAAAAGAAACAGGCCATCGCGATTTCGTGATTTCGGGATTCGTGATTTCGTGAGAGCATGCCTCATGTCATTAGGTTTCTCGAAATCCCAATTTCCGGAATTCCGATTAACGAAATCCCGAAAGGGTCGAATCTCGATTAATCAACATACTAAAAATGTTTAAATATTAAATAAAACATTGTTATTTCGCGATTTCGCAATTTCGGCGATCGGGCTTTTCTGATGACATACCTTTCGACATCAAGATTGTTGAAACCCCGAAAAGTCATGTTTTCAGATTTAATCTATAATTAACACTAATAAATCTTCTTTCTAAAACGGTTTTAAAGGTAATCTTTATGTAAGTGTTCATTAATGCTTCATTTTCCGAGTAAGCAAGTTTCTTGTTTTATTTGAAAAGCCGAGTGCGCCTAATTACGGATATTAAATGCATATCTTCAAAAATATCTTCTGCATTAAGAGCTTTAATTTTGTGACAGATGTACAATTCCCATTATTCTTAAGATATATTCAAAATAAACGTTCGAACGTCTGTATTTTCATTTTAAAAATCTGAGCTTATTCACCCACTTTTTGTGACAGGTTTTCAAGTCAAACGCAGAGCTATGGCACCTAAAAAAGCACCAAAGAAAAGTGAAGACCAACAGGAAGGTGATATTATCTCTGATACTACTCCACACGCCATACACTCCATCAAATCATGGACTGGAATTTCCGAATTGCTGGAGGACGAGCTAAAGTATGCTGACCCTGATTTCGAGAATCATCTCCGGGACATTGCCGAGTCTGAGCTTCATAAGGTTGTTTTGCGTCCGAGGCTGGTGAAATATACTGATATGATCGGCTGGGCTCTGGATAAGGTAGATATCCCAACAAGAAGCATTCAAAATGAGCAAGGAGCTATCGTCGTCTCATTCAAGCATGAGCACATTCAAGTAATGTAAAAACTCTTGTTGAATTATGAAAACACCTTTAATGCTGAATTTTTTGCTGAGTTTCAGAGAAAATAATGTATTGAGGAAGACCAGACATATCCTGACATGATTAAAGGTTGGGCGAGGTCTGAAGCAAAGTTTAGGGCTGATACTCATGGGATTTATGCTACAGCCTCCTTAAACGAATATATGGTTTATATATCCATGATGTTATGCAGACTTTTCGGGAGAAAAGATCCCTGTCACTTTCATGCAAATTGGGTACCCTTCTTAGAGGAAGTTTAAGAAGGAAATGGTTTTAACTGGCATAAAATTTTGTCAGATAACCTAACGCAAGAAATTTTAAATTACAAAGTAGCCAAGTCAAAGGGCCAACCAGTGTCTTTTTATATGTCTGCATATATTATGGATGCGATCTGTTTTATGACTCCCTTTCCATTAATGAATTGGAGTTGGAGTGTTTCCTGCCCAGAGCCTGTTCACAAATACCACTCAGCCCTTTGGGAAGAAAATGCTAAAGAGGCATTTTACGAGGTTTGTCATTTTGTCATTGTTCCTATGCACAAATTATTTTTTCGATGCGAACCCCCTCGCATTTCTGATGCAGTCATAGAAAGTCTTAAATCAGTCGCCGACTGGTTTATTGAAGAAATTTTTTCCTATATTAGAGTTTATGGTTGTTCCATTCCCCCCCACGCACTCCCAAAATTCTTACCAGACAGACTGGTATGCAGAGAAGTAGCTCATCAGATAGCCAAGGGTGGTATTGGGTTGGAATTGAAAGCACTTCAGAAAAAAGCATGGCCTTCTTTCCCTGTCCATGTCGGGAAATTTCCTTTATCAAATTTAGGCCATTCTAAGTTTGAGGCCGATTCATTGGAAGAAGTGAAGCTAGTAAATATTGAACACATAAAATATGACCCCTACCAAATTATAAGTAGGCATTACATACATTGTAATTTAAAGGCATATGAACATGAAGTTTTTGTTTATGATGATATATTTAAAGATGTTAGGTCCTATGAAGAAGTTCTGAACAGATTTCATGCCTTGACACCTGACTCACAGGCTGGTTTTGCATCTTTTCAAAGCCATAGGCGAAGCTGCCTGTTTAAGATTTTACAGGGTGAAATTTCGACCTCATTGCCAGAACAGGCAGAAACCCCTCCAGGGTTTGAAACTAATACTCAGGGTAAACCAAATGACAAAGGTAAGTTGAAGGATACTGAGATACCTTCCCAAGACGTGGACGGTTCTCAAACAAAAGAATCGGAAATAGATAAGGGAAAAGAGCCAGAAACAATTCCATAAATCTTGAAGAATGTTCTAGAAAAAATAGGAGGAACAACTTCAAAGGAACTTGGTAGTCCTATCACCTCTTTAACTCCATTACAGTCTACTTTCGGAACCCCCCATGAAGGAGTTGTATATGTCAGTAATCTAGAGCCGATTTCAAGAGACGAAATCCCCTCATCGGATTACTTTTTCAGCAAAAACCGAAGAGCAGTCTTGAAACGGGAAATTCATCCAAGAGGAGAAGGAACGATTAAGAAGCATAGAGTTATCATAGATGGAAAGAAACTCAAGGATGGAGAGTTCGCTACAGAATTAGCAGGTACAATGGGTGATATAGCATCAACTAATATGTATTCTGTGGGAAATCTAACAACTATGCTTGAACAGAAGGACCAAACAATAATCCAGTTGCAAGACAGACTAAAGGAAAATGAAAGAAATATTAGTTGGGGAATACAGAAGGGTCTAGAACAAGCTAGACTTAAGGATATGCAAGAAATCCAAAAATTGAATAAAGACTTGGATGAGGCAAAACACTTAATACAGGTCACATAGGAACAGGTTCGAAAACTGGGAGAAGAAAATAAAAATTTACAATATAAGATTATATCTATTGCTAACCAGGTAGTAGAACTTGAAAATTTCAGGACATGGGCATTATAAATATATGTAAGAATAGAAGAGGAACAATAGAAAGTGTTCTCAAATCTGGAAGTAATGCAGAATTATTTTCAGGAATCAAATAAGTCTTTGGAGAATGTGTTCCAGAAAGAAAGGGAGGCGAAAGCAGCAAGGACAACTTTTTAGAAAGCAGTGGCTTCCTCATCAAAGGAAGAAATTGGAAAAACTCATAAATTATCTATTTTTGAATAGGTTAAAGGAGATATAATGATTAAAGTGTGGGAATCAAAATTGGCTGAATATAAACGAATCACAAGAGAAGTTAATGAAGATTGTCAAGGAATCTTCAATCTCTTTGAAAGAGATTCATTGAATATCGGAACAAATGGTTGTTCTGGATTGTTAGGTGAAGTCAATATTGCCAAGCACCAGCTAAGGTTTAGAGAAGAAATGGAGGAAAAGAAAGCAGAGATTCCAAACATCAAATTGATCTACATCACAGAGATCAACAAGTGGATGGTGACTTCAAGTTTAAGGTTGAAAACTATTAAATTCACAGAAAGAATGATAGAATGCCGGTTGTCCGAATTACAGAGAAGATTTTTCTCACTTGAAGCAAATGAGATACTCGAGGCTCCCAAGATCTTAGTAATTTTTTTGGGAAAATGTGTTCAGTGCGTTGAAGTAGAGAAAGGAAGTTCGTCAACGCAAGCTTAAAACCTTTTTAAATGTTTTTATTATTAGAATTTTAAAAGAAATTGTAAACGGTTGACATTATTTTTATGTAACCGAAATTTTAGGAAGTTGGTTAGTCACCAACGAGAATCTTTGATGAAATGTATAAATATAGTTTCAAAAGGATGAGAAAAGGCTTCAGAAATTTTGGAGAGAGCCATTTTTGTAATATCAGTTTTGAAATACATCGGAATATAGATCACAAATGAGATTCTGGATCCTGCAACTTTGTAACTATGTGTCTTCTCCCTGTTTAGTATACTTTGTCGAATTTTTCTTTTAATGTTTCCTCTAACAAGTAAATCAGTTTGAAGTTATATACATCGTTGTTTATTATTTCAGATTGGTTTAGATGTTAAATGATTTACAGTCTTTCCTCTGAAATTGCTTTAGTAATTTTAAGACCTGTAAAACTTGTGTTCCTTAATACTTAACTCTGTTAGAAACCTCGTTCTTTTTTTCATTATTGTCTATTGAAATAAAAGATTCTTTCTTGATTAAAGCCTTATATTTCTTTGTAGTGTTTATTTGTTGTTTATAATTTTCGAAATTGTTACAAAACCAGGAAACGGCCTTGAATGTGTTTACATTACTGTTTTAGATTTTAAAATTGTTTTCCTTGATCTCATCTCTGGAAATCTGAAGTAATTACTCTTTTAGATTTTAAAATTGTTTTTCTTCTTGATCTCATCTGAAATCAAGTAAACCCGACTAAATCCCTTTATAAACTATTAGACTTTATTCATCCATGATTGTCCCTAGTATCAAACAACCAAACGTTGAACCAGGCCTTCAAGATCAAACCAACATTTCCCCTCGATTTCATTTAATACCATTTTACAAACAATAACTAACCGGGTTGAGTTAGAAAGATCATGGTTTCTATTGAGCGAGACATTAGCATCCAAGAAGGTCAGGAAGCAAGACAGAAAGACAGCTTGAGAAACTAAATCACTGATCTTTCTTTGATTCGTTATTCCCAAATCACTTCTTTAAATCATTTACAGATGCCTTAACGGTATGTTTTATAGCCTTAAAACATAAACCTAGGAACAACACAAAGCCATGAAATGAACGCGGAAAGGCAGTGGGAGGTTGCATAATTAA
The DNA here is from genome assembly GCA_010110895.2 of Picea sitchensis. Classification (NCBI taxonomy): domain Eukaryota; kingdom Viridiplantae; phylum Streptophyta; class Pinopsida; order Pinales; family Pinaceae; genus Picea; species Picea sitchensis. The sequence goes on along the minus strand of SNQJ01S0163392.1, from coordinate 80,573 downwards.
CTGCTGCTACCGCCATATAATGGGAAATTTAATGTAGGATCTGGTGAGGGTGATGGCACGAAGCTCATCACATGGCTCGCGGCCTCATTGGTCGATCCTTTCCTCCGCCACACGCTTAGGTGTTTCAAGACTCACACCCCATCTGGGGGGAAGCATGCTAGAGTTAATCCACTAGACTTTGTCGATTATGTTGGGGGAAAATAAATAACCTATGGACATCATGTTGGAAGAAAACCTACCAATGGGTACCACTGGAAAGCATAGTTTCACTCTCTATTTCAAGCTCATGTAAAATGAAACAAACACCAAGCATAGCTTTTCTCTATTTCAGGCTTGTGTAAAAAGTAAACCTACCCCAAGCATAGTTTTTCTTTTCAAGCTCTCAGGTAAAATGAAACCCACCGATCACAATTCACTTTCTCGCGGTCAAGACTATTAAAAATGAAGGCATAACCAAGCATATTAGCTTTATCACTCTTTCGGGTCTGTGAAAAACTATACCTAAAGGAACTCGGAGCCCCCTAAGCTCTTTTCATGACTACCTAAACATGAAAATATTTCCAAGTGAGATTGTTTCCTTTCACACACGCTAAAATGTTTGAAAGGTCATCTATTTGGTATAAGTTTAACCATTTTTCGGGCCAGAAGGACCAATTACTTGTAAAATGAATACTCTAGTCAAACTTGGTGTTTTTACTGAGTTTATACTTTAAGGTCAGAAGTATACCATCAAGGCATCCAGAAGGTAAAGGTAATTAAAGGATAAGAAGCAAGCTTCCCCCGTTGTTCTTGGATGCTAATATCTCTCTCGATAGTAGCCCATGAACGTTCTAATTCTGCCCGGTTAGTCGGTGTTTGCAGAATAGTATTAAATAGGTTTAAATAAATATTGGTTTGATCTTGGAGACCAGGTTCTATGTTGGGTTGTTTTTTATTTGGGACAGTCATGGTGAGTAAAATTTTATTTAGTTATGAAAGAATTTGATAAATTGTTACTTCGGTTTTTTAAGAGATGAGAATAGGAAAAATAGTTTTGAAATTAAAAATAATAACATAAATACAGTTGAGGCCATTTCTTGGACTTGAAACAATTTGAGAATCGTAAAATAACAAACAAATACTACTGAAAATATGAGGCTTTGATCAAGAAAGAATCTCATATTGTAACAGGAAATAAAGAAGAAAACAAGATTTCTAATGAAGTGTTAAATATCACAGTTCAAATGATCCACAGGTCTTAAAATTACTGATAGAAATTTTAGAGGAAAAGATGTAAATAATTTGATAACCAAATCAATCTAAACTATAAAAGATGTATAAAATAAACTTCAAATTGATCATTCATTAGAAAGACATTGAAAGGGAAACATAAAAAAATATGGTAAACAAGGTTAAAGAACACATTGCTACAAGTTGGCAGGATTCAGAATCTCGTCTATATCATATATCAGAGTGGATTGGAAAACTTTTAATACAATCGGCTCTCTCAAAAAACCAAAATCCCTTTCTCAGTCTTCCCAAAATATATTTATACATGATCATCAAATATTTTCCTGTTGGTGATTAACCAACTTCCTAAGACTACGGTTACATGGATAAATCATGTCAAACCGTTTACATTTCTTTTCTAATTTCTAATGATGAAAATATTCAAAAGAGTACTTTTATGTTTGTGTTGATGAACTTCCTTCTTCCACCTCAAGACAATGAATACATTTTCTCAAAAACTTCACCAAAACTCTGGGAACGTCTGGTATCTCTTTTGCCTCAAATATGAAGAATCTTTTCTGCAATTCAGGCAAACGATCTTCTATTATCTTCCTTATGAACTTAATAGTTTGCAACTTTAAGTTCAGTATCACCATCCACTTGTCGATTTCAGAGATATTGATTACCTTAATTTTTGGGATCTCTACCTTCATTTCCTCCAAATCTTCCTTGAACCTTAGCTAGTGCTTGACAATGTTAATCTCTCCTAATAACCCAGGACAGTCATTTTTTCCAATATTCAATGAAGTCTTTTCTAAGAGATCAAAAATCCCTTGAAAATCATCATTGACATATCTGGTTATTCTTTTATTTTCGGCCAGGTTTGCTTCCCACATTTTGAGTATTACATCTCCTTTAACTTGTTTTGAAATGGATAGTTTCTGAATCTTTCCGACCTCTTCCTTTGTTGAAAGGGATACTACTTTTTGAAAAGTCGTTCTAGCCACTTTCACTTCTCTTTCTTTCTGGAGAACATTCTCCAAAGATATATTTGTTTGCTGAAAGTAATTCTGGACAACTTCTAGATTTAAAAACACTTTTTGTTGTTCTTCTTCTATCTTCAAATGTATTCCCAATACCTGAGCCTGGAAAATTTCAAGCTCTACCACTTGATTTGAAATAGTGCAAATTTTATCTCGTAATTGTTTATTTGCTTCTTCTTGCTTTAGGACCTGTTCCTGGGTGACCTGTATTATCTGATTTGCTTCTTCTAAGCTTGTTTTCATTTTCTGAATCTCTTGAATATATTTTAATATAGCTTGTTCTAGACCCTTTTTTATTCCCCAACTGATATTTCTTTCCGTTTCCTTCAATTTACCCTATAGATGATCTATCATTTGGTCTTTTTGTTCCAACATGGTTGTCAAACTGCCCACAAAATACAAATTTGTCGACGCTAAATCTCCCATCGTGCCTGCTATATCTGTAGCAAATTATCCATATTTAAGTTTATTTCCATCTATAATGACCCTATGATTTTTAACCATAACATCTCCTCTTGGATGGATTTCCTGTTTCAAGATTGCCCTTCTCTTTTTACTGAAAAAATAACCTGATGAGGGAATCTCATCTCTAGAAATTGGCTCCAAATCACTGACATACAAAGCTCCCTCGTGGGGGTTTCCAGAAGTGGACTGCAATGGAGTCAAGGAAGTAATGGGAATTCCAGGTTCTATCGATGTTGCTCCTCCTGTCTTTTCTGGGACATCCTTAGGGATTTTTGGGGATGTTTCTAGCTCCTTTCCCTTCCCTGCCTCTGATTCTTTTGTCTAGGAAATTTCTGTGTCTTGTGAAGGTATTCCATTATCCTTCATCTTGCCTTTAGTATTTTCTTTGTCATGTATATTTGTTTCAAATCCTGGGGGAGGCCCTTCCTTCTCTGGAGGTGGGTTCATAGCTTCGCCCTGCAAAATTTTGGGTAAACAGCTTCGCCTATGGATCTGGAATGACGCGAAACCAATCTGTGAATAAGGGGGCAGGGCCTGTACTCTGTTCAATACCTCTTTATAGGATTTAACCTCCTTGAATACGTCATCATAATCAGATATTTCGTGCTCATAGGATTTTAAATTACAATGCATCAAATGTTTTCTTACTAATTGATAGGGGTCATTCTTTCTGTGTTCAATATCTACCAATTTTACTTATTCTAGTGATTCAGCCTCTACTTTAGAATGGCCTAGATTCAGTAATGAAAAGTTCTCGATATGTACAGGGAAGGTTGGCCATGACTTCTTCTAAGATACATTTATCTCTAATCCAATGTCGCCTTTTACTATCTGGTGGGCTACCTCTCCCTAATGTAATAGAACAACCACAAACCCTAATGTAAGAAAAATTATTGTCAATAAACCAGTCGGCTATTGCTTTAAGATTTTATGTGACTGTATTAGAAATGTGAGGAGGTTCGCATCTAAAAAATATTTTATGCATCGGAATTATAACAAAATGACAAATTTCATAAAATGCGTCCTTAGCATTTTCTTCCCAAAGGGCATAATGATATTCATGAATGGGTTCTGGACAGGTTCTGTTCCAACTCCAATTCATTAAGGGAAAAGGATTCATATAGCAAATTGCATCCATAATGTATGCTGACATGTAAAAGGCCACTAGTTGTCCCTTTGATTTTGCAACTTTGTAGTTTGAGATTTATTGTGTTAGGTTATCTGACAAAATATTACTCTAGTTAAAAGCATACCCTTTTGAAGCTTCTTCTAAAAAGGGCACTCAATCTGCATGAAAATGGCAGGGATCTTTTCTCTCGAAAATTCTACACAGCATAATGGCTACGTAGACCATGTATTCATTCAAGGATGTTGTAGCATAAACCCCATGGGTATCGGCTCTAAATTTTGATGGGCACCTCCACCATTCTCTAATTATATCAGGATAAGTCTGGTCTACCTCAGTGCATTCTTTCCTCTAAAACTCTGCTAAAAACTCAACATTAAAAGTATGTTTAGGATTTGGTGAGAGTTTATACATTACTTGTATGTGTTCCAGAATAAATGAGTCGATGATGACTCCTTGATCATTTAATATGCTCCTCGTCGAGATATCGACCTTTTCCAGGGACCAACTGATCATATCATTGTATGCCACAAGCCGAGGGCATGCAACGATCTTATGAAGCTCTGATTATTCTATGTCCCGATAGTGATTCTCAGAATTAGGATGAGCATTTTTGAATTCACATTCCAGAAATTTAGAGATTTGAGTCCAAGATTTAATGGAGTCTATAGCGTGTGGCGTGGTGTCGGAGATGATATCTCCTTCCTGTGTATCTTCACTCTTCTTCGGTGGCTTTCTCGGTGCCATGACTTTACATTAAGTGGAAAACCTATCACAGAAAAGGAATGAATGAGATTAGTTGAGTGTTTCTTGCGCTTGATAAAATGAAAACATAGACATTCAAATTCTCTTTTAATTCATTTAACAGTGACGGGATTGATGTAGCTGACAAGAATTCAAGACATTTAATGCGGAAGATATTTTACTGAGATACGCATTAGTACCATGTATCACCAGTGATTCATTATTTAAATGGTTGTATTTTAGCGCCTTTGGATTTTAAAGAAAACTCGGAACATTTTACTCAATCACAAATCGAAACATGAACAGAACCTTAAAAAATGATTATCATTAATCATGCTTTGGAAAAAGGTTAATTTGTGTTAATCATAGATTAAGACTGAAGATTTTGTTTTTCAGGATTTCTGGATTTGTTTTGTCGATAAGTATGTCATCGATGAAATCCGATCTCCAAAATCGCAAAATCGTACGTGTTAATTAAGACTTAAACATTTTAGCAAAGTAATTAATTGATATTAAGCGTTTTGGGATTTCGGGGATCATTTTGAAAAGAAGTATGTCAGATATTATTTTTGGGATTAACTACATAGAAGTATGTCTTCACCCTTGTGAGCATCAACCGATGCAATGAGTGCTAAGTGGACTATTCAAATCATGAGAATTATTGGTCAGTTGCGACTAATACTCATGAATATGGGTCATAGATTAATGACTTACACTACG
>SNQJ01S0163392.1:64723-75216 GCA_010110895.2 Picea sitchensis | reverse complement strand
TATTCATTCAAGGATGTTGTAGCATAAACCCCATGGGTATCGGCTCTAAATTTTGATGGGCACCTCCACCATTCTCTAATTATATCAGGATAAGTCTGGTCTACCTCAGTGCATTCTTTCCTCTAAAACTCTGCTAAAAACTCGACATTAAAAGTATGTTTAGGATTTGGTGAGAGTTTATACATTACTTGTATGTGTTCTGGAATAAATGAGTCGATGATGACTCCTTGATCATTTAATATGATCCTCGTCAAGATATCGACCTTTTCCAGGGACCAACTGATCATATCATTGTATGCCACGAGCCGAGGGCATGCAACGATCTTATGAAGCTCTGATTATTCTATGTCCCGATAGTGATTCTCAGAATTAGGATGAGCATTCTTGAATTCATATTCCAGAAATTTAGAGATTTGAGTCCAAGATTTAATGGAGTCTATAGCATGTGGCGTGGTGTCGAAGATGATATCTCCTTCCTGTGTATCTTCACTCTTCTTCGGTGCCTTTCTCGGTGCCATGACTTTACATTAAGTGGAAAACCTATCACAGAAAAGGAATGAATGAGATTAGTTGAGTGTTTCTTGCGCTTGATAAAATGAAAACATAGACATTCAAATGCTCTTTTAATTCATTTAACAGTGACGGGATTGATGTAGTTGACAAGAATTCAAGACATTTAATGCGGAAGATATTTTACTGAGATACGCATTAGTACCATGTATCACCAGTGATTCATTATTTAAATGGTTGTATTTTAGCGCCTTTGGATTTTAAAGAAAACTCGAAACATTTTACTCAATCACAAATCGAAACATGAACAGAACCTTAAAAAATGATTATCATTAATCATGCGTTGGAAAAAGGTTAATTTGTGTTAATCATAGATTAAGACTGAAGATTTTGTTTTTCAGGATTTCTGGAGTTGTTTTGTCGATAAGTATGTCATCGATGAAATCCGATCTCCAAAATCGCAAAATTGTGACGTGTTAATTAAGACTTAAACATTTTAGCAAAGTAATTAATTGATATTAAGCGTTTTGGGATTTCGGGGATCATTTTGACAAGAAGTATGTCAGATATTATTTTCAGGATTAACTGCGTAGAAGTATGTCTTCACCCTTGTGAGCATCAACCGATGCAATGAGTGCTAAGTGGACTATTAAAATCATGAGAATTATTGGTCAGTTGCGACTAATACTCATGAATATGGGTCATAGATTAATGACTTACACTACGCAGTTAATCCCGAAAATAATATCTAATATCTTGCACTGCAGAAGCCCCTATATACTTAAAGAAGTATGTCATTGATGAATCTCAATCTCCAAAATCATGAAATCGCGACGTCTTGATTAATACTTAAATTCATGTTAATTAACTAACTAGTCAGGGTTAAGGACAAAACATAGTTAGTTTGATTTAACACAAATTATGGGTCAGGATTTCGCAATTCGGGATTTCGAGGATCATGTTGTCGAGAGATGTATTATCACTGAACCCCAAATCCCGAAATCGTGAAATGATTAACTTAAGCCTTAACTTTTTTGCGTTGGAGAATTAATTAATTAACATTTTGAATAACTCTCTTTATTTTGGAAAATCGGGTATCGGGAGTTCGCGATTCAATTTGTATTGAAAAATATGTTTTCGGCAAACCCCGAATCCCGAAAACTCTTTAAAGTTAACCTTAAATCCATTAGGTTTAAAACTCATCATGATTAAGATAATTTTAAAGAAAATGCATCGAGATTCTTATAATACTTTTAGGTTATTTTTGCCTTTATTATTTAAATAATTGAGTTCTTTGGGAAATCGGTACTGTGCGTTTGAGAATGATAACAAAACTTGCATTTTATGAAAAGCCGAAACCCGAAAAAGGAAAGTTTAAGTCTTAGGGATAAAAAAATTTAAGAATTGTTTCAACATAGGCTCCAACTGGGGACCTCGTCTCCTTGTGGGACGAGGAGAACATGTAGACTTAGTGCCTTCATTGGGTTAATGGGGTCAAGGGTTTATCCCTGCATAAATTGCTAAGGAAGGGGATACAGAGGAAAAAAGAGATTTCATTTTTACTTCTGAAAATCTTTTCAAAGTTCTCATTTGCTGTAAACTCAGTTGCAGTCTCATTCATGATATTTTCCTTCTCGTTACTGAAATCAAGTTAGCATTAAGATGGTCAAAACAATCTTAGGAAACTCAACAGATTTGTGGCTTTCAGCTTGCATCAAATGAAGAAAAAATCATATTTTTAATTGGGGAGCCCTGTCTGAACTTGGGATGCAGATCCGGTTTCGAAAAAACTGGTAACTAGAGTAGAGTGGTATTTAAGTATGACAACGTTACATATACCTCATATATTTCTTCACTACCAGCGAGCCTGTTTAGTACCCCTGTGAAGTTATCTGTCCCTTTTTACTGAATTTCCTTTCACCGCTTTGAATGCTAATTATACATTTAAGTTATATGTCTTTTTATACTAGACGAGGGAAATCATTTAAATAAATTTCCTTTCATCGTCTTTTGGACTAGATGGGGGCAATCAAATATGAATTTCCTTTCACCATCTGTCTTATATTTACTTTATGAATACGAAGCGGGGGAAATCAGTGATACTTAATATACCAGGGATGGTATCTGTGTAAAAATTGCAATGGAGGTTTGCCAACCTATTTTGATTACAATATACCAACCTTTTCTCAACTTTCAAAACACGTTAGTCTGTAGAGAAAAAGGGGTAGATTAATTTCAGGGGTCTTCCTTTGAGCAATCTTAAATCCTCAGAAAAGTTGTTAAGAGACCTAGGAGAGTCAGGATCGACCTAAGCATAACCAAGTTTAGTCAGAGACTAAGAAATATAAGGATTGGTCTTACCGATTAAGAACTGTTTTTCAATTTCATAAGTTAAGACGTAATCTCTTCTCCCTCTATGGGAAACCCAGAAAAGAAGCTTGATTCAGAACTGAGGGTAAAAAGAGGGAATGTAGAATGACCTGGAAGTCAAAAAACAAAGGTTATAAATTAAACCCAACTCTTGGAACTCTCTCTTAAAGATTTTTAATTTATTTACCTCCTATCTTGTTCTAAATGAAACCCTTAAGGCTTAGATTTTGAAAACATTTTTTTTTTTTTTCGAAATATCAAACCTATGAGATAATCAACGCACTTTTTGATACAAAAATTTTTTTTTCACAAAATAAAATTTGTTGGGACTCACACCTTTGCCTTACCATTTACGTTCTCTTTTTGAAATAACAGAAAATCTTATCTATCACCTATTTTTGGCAAATTTATCTTCCGCTTTAAGGTTGTCTGTTTGCTGCTTTTACTTGTCGGGTTGTCAGCCAGAATCCTGTGAAAGAACAATATGAAAAGTATCAGGGTTTTAAGGAATTGGATACATTAAGAATTTTGTATGCTTATTTCTAAAAGAGACATAAACCAATTTTATTTTATTTTTCTTTATTTACAGAATGAAAGTAGACTTCTCAAAGAAAATTATGAAATAAAAGACTAAACAAAACAGTATATACAATGGGAATTCTAGAAATCAATTATTCCATATAATGTTTTAAAAAACGCTCGTTTACGGGGGTGTTCAGTATTTTACCATCCAAATTTTCTAGCAGAAATGAATTCTTTCCTTCAGGAGATGCAACCTTGAATGGTTTGTACCAGATGTGATCGAATTTACCATTTTTCTTCGAATCCTCCTTCCTAGCATCCCATTTCAAAACTAAATCTCCGGGGAGAAAATTCTTGTCTTTGACTTTATGATCGAATAACCCTTTCATGTCATCTTGATATTTCTGCAGTATTTCATCCACTACCTCCCTGTGTTGTTGAACTTCAATCGGCTGATTTATCCTTCTTGTGATAGGATTTGGTTCTTCCTTCTCATCTTGGCACAGTTTCATTACAAGAAGTGTTAGGTTTATCGGCAACACTACATCTGTCCCGTATACCATTTGGAAGGGAGAAGTGCTGATAGAATTTTTCGTGCCTATTCGATTTGCCCATAGAGCGTATTTCAAAAGCGCATGCTAAGACTTTTTATTTTCTCTTAACACTTTCTTAATTATACTGATTAATCTCTTGTTTGAAGATTCGGCCAGACCATTTCCCTGAGGGTAGTATGTTGTGGAGTGACCAAGCACAATATTATATTTTTGGCAAAAACTGACCATAGCCATAGATTTAAAATCATGTGCATTGTCTGTGACTATCTTTCTGGGACAGTCGAACCTCGACAAAATATTTTCTTCTAAGAAATCTATTACCACCGAATCAGTAGCCTTTCTCATTGGAATAGATTCCACCCATTTGGTGAAGTAGTTTGTAGCGGTCAGGATCCATCTGTGTTGAGCACTAGAATGAGGATTAATTTCACCTATGAAATCTAATCCCCATTGTTGAAAAGGAGCTTCCATTTTGACCGGAATCAATGGCATTGCTGGGAGTTTATGTTTGCCTGCAAAAAATTGGCAAGGGTTGCAAGCTCGTACCTTGGCATTGACGTCTGAGAAAATTTTGGGCCAATAATACCCAGCCCTCAGGATCTTAAAATCCATATCCCTCCAGGCGTGGTTTCCTCCACACACTCCTTCATGAAATTGGCTTATAACCTTTTATGTTTCTGATTCGACCAAACATACCAAGAGAAAGCCAAGAGGGTCCTTCCAATACAATCTTTTTTCGGAAATACAGTACTTGAACGCATGTAGCTTCAACGTTCTGGCTTTGGATGGGGACAAGTCACTTGGTAATTTCGATGTCAACAAGTAGGATACTATGTCCTTGTACCAATTAGATGAAGCAAATTTCTCTTCGATTTGGGTTTCAGCTATTTGATCCTCAAGTTCATTCACGTCTACCCACTCTTCCTCCCCCTAAGAGTTGTTTATCCCGAGAGCTCTGAAATTGGATTCAGCTAAGAGTTTAGCTAAGCTTTTCCCCTTTACTAATTTTGTTGGTTTTATCTCCAACTCAAACTCTTGAATTTTGGCAAGCCATCGTCCTCTTTTTCCATCACTGTCTGCCTGAACCAAAATATCTTTTACGGAGCTAGTAGGTACATATGCAATCACCTTAGAATGTAAAACATAGGTTTTGAAAGCCTTTAACGCTTTTAACATAGCATATGCTTGTTTTTCCATTATATTATATTTGAGTTCGGCATCTCGGAGACTTTTGCTAAAGAAGGCTATCGATTGCTCGAAATCTTCTTCGTTCTTCTGAAGGAGTACCACGACGAGTGTGTGTTCAAAGGAAAATGAAAAAATAAGGAAATCCTTGAGATAATCAAGGCTCGCTAGTACAGGTGCCTCACTTATAACATTCTTGATGCATGCAAAGGATGCTTTAGCTTCTGCTATCCATTTCACTTCATTGTTTTTCCTGAGCATATATGTGATCAATTTCACAATTTCAACGAAGTTTGGAATAAATCTTCTCAAAAAAAATATTTTTCCTAAGAATGACTGAATTTCTTTCACATTCCTAGGAATACTTATTGTGTCTATTGCTTCAAATCTTTTAGGGTCAATTCTAATTCCATCTCGAGATACAATATGGCCCAAAATCTTGCCTTCTTTCATAACGAAGTGAGACTTTTTAGGATTTAAGGACAGACAAAACCTGCAGCATTTCTCAAACGTTTGCTTGAGATGTATCAGATGATCTTCATCTGATTTAGAAAAAATAGTTAGGTCATCTAAATAAATAACTACAAATTTGCCATGTTCACCAACGAAAGCGATATCCATTGCCCGTTGAAAAGTAGCACCTACATTCATTAGACCAAATGACATCTTATCATACATAAATGTACCCCAACAAGTGGTAAAGGTTGTTTTTTCTTTATCGTGATCGTTGACGGCAATTTGATTGTAACCTGAAAATCCATCGATCATCGACATCCTATTAGCTCCTACCACTTTTTCTAAAACTTGATCCATTTTAGGTAGGGGGTAATTATCTTTGAGAGAGGATTTATTAAGATTTCCGAAATCGACACAAAGAATAATTTCCCCGTTTTTCTTCCTAATCGGGACCAAGTTTGCTACCCAATCAGAATATCTCAGTGGTACAATTATCTTTGCATCAAGGAGTTTTTTGACTTCCCGTTCGATAACAAGTAATAAGGTGGGGTTGATTTGTCGGAGTTTTTGTTTAAACAGTTTGACACCAGGCTTCAGGGGTATCTTATGTTCGATCACAGAGGTGTCATAGGTTCTTAGTTCTTCATATGACCAAGCGAAAATGTCTTTATACTTTCTAAGAAACTCCGTGTATTTATTTTTGGTTTCTGTAGATAGATATTTGGATAGTTTTAGCATCCGAGGTTTTCTTTAGTTCCTATGTCACAGTCCTCAACCTCTTCAGGTTGGGGTTGTAGGGTGGTTTTTGAAGGGATATCATCTTGATTGAATAATCTTTCCAAGGGAATTAGGCCCTTGGGAATTTGGTTATTCTTGAGAATGAGCATTCGGTGATTCACAATTTTATCGTGAAACTCTTTAGAATCCTCACCCTCCTGCATGATCCAAATCGGATCATTTTGATTTTCTTGATCAGTATGCGTTTCTGCAAATTCATCTATTGATTCTAAAAATTTGTGAAGATGTTCATCATCCTCAAAGACTTGCCAATGTTGTATGTTATTCGGTATTGAAGGTCAATATCTCATTTGGATGTGATACTTTAATTTAAACGCGGTAGGAGGTGTGAAAGTTGATGCTTCTTTGGCTAATGCATCAGCCTATTGGTTTTCAGTCCTTGGGATGAAATGAACATTCACAAAGGAGAAGAAACTATCGATAAGATCCCAGACACAATTCCTATAGGACCTCAACCTAGGATGTTTGGCCTGGTACTGTCGATTCACCTGTTTTATGATTAACTCGGCGCCGACAAAGACTTCGAGTTTCTTTATTTTCATCCTTCTAGCGGCTTCTAATCCTAGCACTAAAGCTTCATACTCACATAAATTATTTGTACAATCCACATTCCACTGAAGCCTATATGAAAATGGGATTACGAATTGGTCATCGGTAGCAACAAGGAGTGCCCCAACTCCATCTCCAAGGAAAGATGAAGCACCGTCGAAATACATCTTCCATACACTAGTGCTATATACATTTTTTTTTATTTCTTCTTTTTCAGTTTTTTCTTCTATACAACTTTCGTCTACATCTACTTCAAAATCATCATCAATAGATAATATACAATTTCCTAAATCTTGGTCAGCAATATAAACAGGATGATTAATTGGGTTATGTGGATCACCTACCATGAAAGACAACCTAGTCTCTCTATAAAGACGCGTGTATTGTCCTCCGAAAACTGGAATTGTAGCGTATGTCATGTCCAGTTGGAGAGATCCTCCAAGCTTGGCACCCCATGACCTAGATAATAGCATACCATACTTCGGAGGGATGTCAGCGACCACTACATCCATAAGAATTCTTTTTCCAGGTATTTGTGCCAGACCTACCACCAGGTCTTTAATCATGCCTATGCATTTGACTTTCCTTGAATCAAAAGAATATAAGTCACCATAGGGCCTTGTGATTTTGAGACCGAGTTTCTCCATAATTGCCTTTGGAATCACATTGTGGGAAGCTCTGGAATCTAGCATACAGTTATGGAGTAGGTGGTTAAACAAGGTTAACGTGATATAAAAGGGGGCCACAGTGTCTCTCGCACCTTCGAAATGTGGACCAAAGACTATGTTCAGCTTGTCATCTTCTAAGTTGATGACATCGGCCTGGATTTCATCTTTGGAAAAGCTAATCATCTTGGCAATTTGTTTTTTGTATATGGGATTTTTAGCTATTTCAACAAGGGGAATAGGAATTTTTATTTTATTATTTCATTTTTTAAATTTCCCAGGGCCTTGTCGTTTTCTATGTTCAGGGCCTCCATTCCTTTCTTTTCATCTTTTCTTTGTGGTGTGGACTAGTTTTCATTTACAGGAGCCTGTGTCTTCACAGTGAGTGTTCCTACTGGCTTCTACTGGATAGGTTGCATGTCAGCGGTGTGAGTTTTTGCAGTCTGTTTGTCAAAAAATTTTGGAGTCACCTCATCAGTCTTGCCCCTTGGCAAGATCTTTTTTGTTGCAACAGTTGGGAGACTTTTGTTCTGAGGTCTTAAATTATATTTTTCTTATAGTTTGGCTATAATATTATCTGCGATACCCTGATAGGCCAAATTTTCAGACGTGTCGTTGCTAACATTGTCTTCCGATGTAATTTCTTTATTTAAGGATTTTTCATAATCTTGTCTCAATAAATAAGGTGATTTATTATCGTCGCCAAGATTATTAATATCCTCATCAATCTCTTCAAATTCTTCTAGATCTTCCTCTCCAATGAAGTTTTCACTTTTGAAGGGGGTTGGGATTTTTTTATCTTCATTTTTAATTATTTTCTGTGGGGCCTAAGGATCAAGATTCCTTCTAAAATCCTTCCTGGGGAAATCATCTCTCTTCGATTTCTCTAGTTCCTTTTTTGAGATCTTATTTGAAATTTCTCTAATTACCCTAGCCATCTCGTCTATTTTATCTCCCAAGGATTTCCCCGATCTTGAGGGTCCACCTTGCTCTTTGAATTTCCTATTTTCTTTGTTCCCGGTTTCTATTTTTGCTTTTAATTTTCTTGATGCCATCATGTTCGATTCAATCTCAAGAGCATCATCCTGCATTTTCGTGAGATCTGTTGATCTCCTTTCTCTCAATAATAAGGTGAAATCAGGATCAAAAGTGCCAACAAAAGTCACCTTTGTTGCGGGTTGTGAAGGTTTGACCTCAACTGGGATTTTATTATACAACTTGTTGAACCTTTGTGTGAATTATAGAACAGATTCTGAGTTTTTATTTCTAAGGGCTCCAAATTCAGTCAGGTAGTAGAGGTGGTCCTTCCTCTCTCCCCATTGTCTAATAAAAGCGCTTTCAAGTTCCTCGTAAGATATTAGAGATCTGATTGCTAAGGATCGGAACCAAGTCCTCACCTGTCCTTTGAAAGTCTGAATGAGGAGTCTAGAATAGACATCTTTGTGTTCTATTCTGAGGATGTCAGAAAATTGGTCAAAGAAGTTTATATGTTCTTGGGCGGTCAAATCCCCTTCCCCTGTAAATTTCGGAAGGCTTTTCATATAATTTTCAGGGAGATCATGTAGGGGAACGGGGAGGACAAGGGGAGCATATCTAGCAGCTACTTTAGCGAAGATTCCAGGAAGCGATACTTGACCACCTGCTGGTCCTCCTGGGGCACCACCTCCAGCTCCAACACCTCCTTGTGCGACCATTGGTAGATTTGCGGTTGAAGCTTGGAATGTGTGAGGAGAGGATTCTCAAAAATCTGGGGAGAAAACCTCAGGAAAAGAGAGCATATCATATGAGAGGGGAAGAGAGACAGATCTTTCAAGTGTTTCTGAAACGTTCAATTGCGTAAAGTCATGCTAACAAATAATATGTATGGGTAAAAAGACTTGTCTAAGTGATCTTCGTGATTTTAAAATATTTTCCAGATCGAAGAATGGCGAGGTCTACTTGTTGTTCGGGTTCTTTCTGGTGTTCTTTCGGCTAATAGCTAGTTTACTTATCGTGGAGTCGCCAAGTGAAAAAATAAAGGTAGCCTTAGAAGGTTTTCTATCCTTGTTCACTATCAAAGAAAGAAATTGTCAATGTCGTTCTTCCCAGGGAACAGATTCGTTTCTTCGTCCCCAACAACGGCGCCAAAAAGATGGTGTTCCTAAGTTTATATTTTAAGGCTGTAAAGTATACCGTCAAGGCATCTGTAAAGGTAAAGGTAATTAAAGGATAAGAATCAAAAAGAAGGGTAAAGCAGAATCAGTTTCTCAACTGTCTCTGTCTAGCTTCTCGTTGTTCTTGGATGCTAATATCTCTCTCGATAGTAGCCCATGAACGTTATATTTTTGCCTGGTTAGTCGTTGTTTGCAGAATAGTATTAAATAGGTTTAAAGCAATATTGGTTTGATCTTGGAGACCAGTTTCTATGTTGGGTTGTCTGTTATTTGGGACAGTCATGGGGAGTAAAATTTTATTTAGTTATGAAAGAATTTGATAAATTGTTATTTTGGTTTTTTAAGAGATGAGAATAGGAAATATAGTTTTGAAATTCAAAATAATAACATAAATACAGTTGAGGCCATTCCCTGGACTTGAAACAATTTGAGAATCGTAAAATAACAAAGAAATACTACTAAAAATATGAGGCTTTGATCAAGAAAGAATCTCATATTGTAACAGGAAATAAAGAAGAAAACGAGATTTCTAATGAAGTGTTAAATATCATGGGTCAAATGATCCACATGTCTTAAAATTACTGATAACAATTTCAGAGGAAAAGTTGTAAATAATTTGATAACCAAATCAATCTAAACTATAAAAGATGTATAAAATAAACTTCAAATTGATCATTCATTAGAAAGACATTGAAAGGGAAACATAGAAAAATATGGTAAACAAGGTTAAA
>SNQJ01S0163392.1:40006-60082 GCA_010110895.2 Picea sitchensis | reverse complement strand
ATGGGTTGATGACATGTTTTTTTACTACATTGACATAAACAGGTGCTATTGACTCGGTTTTACTGAGTGTGCAGGGTTTTGGACCTCGAGGATGCAGAGGCATCGATGGAACCCCTTGGACTTTGGATCGCATCAGGGAGTGTGCCATTAGGGTTTGATTGTTTTATTGTGATATTAGTGCATCTGACTGGATGATATGATATGGATTTGTTCTGACATGATTTTTTGATGATGCAGGCTGACGATATCTTGCCGACCAGACTCACATATGGAGTAAAGGGGTCACGCACAACTACCAGAGATGCGGAGGGAGAAGTGTGGACAACAACCCTGCCTCAACCTACTAGCACTCCCACCGTGGCTCAAACTATAGGTTAACGATTACCTAGTTCGAGAGGACCCACGATGCCATGAGGGAAGATTGTGACAGTCACTCACGATGATTCTAAGGGGAACGCAATAAGGCGAGGGCCTTATTCCTTAGAGGCCCTTAGTCTCTCACAAGTTCACCTAGGGGAGTGTTGACTCCAGGGGTTATTGATGTCTACCAAGTCAGTCAAGAGGCGAGTGGCACCCTTGGAGCACGTGGTGCATCCTGAAGGGCACATCGTGCAAGGGAAC
This sequence comes from Picea sitchensis, assembly GCA_010110895.2. Lineage (NCBI taxonomy): Eukaryota > Viridiplantae > Streptophyta > Pinopsida > Pinales > Pinaceae > Picea > Picea sitchensis. The sequence continues at coordinate 59,461 of SNQJ01S0163392.1, read as the reverse complement.
ATACGAGGCGAGTGGCACCCTTGGAGAACCTAATGCGTCCTGAAGGGCACGTCGTGTTGTTGATGATACAGGGATGAACCTAGATGGCCTTAAGATGAATAACATGTTAAGTAATTTTAAAACAATTTCCCTAATTAAATGTCGCTCAGTACGAAATTTAAGGCCTAAGTCTAAATTACACTAGTGGTAAAATTTTGTCTTCTATAAAAAAATAATAATAATAAAAATAAAAACAACTTAAATAATAATTATGATCTTCGTTAAATCTAATAACATGAAGGGACTAAGAAATTTAGTTTATTCATAAAAAAAATTAAATCTGAGGATATAAAATGTAAAGAGGGAATTAATTGTTTTATCTTTTTGATAATTTAAAATATACTAATTTAATGATAAAAGGGAAAAGGGGTTAAATTCCACACTTGCCTTTTTCAGTTCTAATTTAAAAGGGGAAAGAGGGAAAATATTTTTTTTTAGGAAACTAGGAAAAGAGGTAACATAAAAAGGGAAAAAGTGGAACTTAAGGGAAAAAGCGGAAGGTCAAACTTAGTAAAGCATCTACCATTTAAGAGCTTTCTAATTTAAACTGAACTAGCAAATTAATAAAAAGGAAAGTTATTAAAACCTGTAAGAGAACTTGAGGACACCTAGGAGTGATTCTAGGAGTAACTCTAGGTGGGTGAGGGAAATAAAGATAATTAATTAATTAAAGAAGATAATTTATGGAGGAAGGAAGGGGATGGGTGACACTTGTACGGAGAGGAATTTTTGGGAATTTATTTTTAGAATTTTTAATTAAATGAAATATTAGGAAAGAAAGGAAGTTTGAAACTCTATATAATGAAGGAGGGAGAAGGATGAAGGATCTTCTTCTGTTTTCATAACGTTACGCTGCAGAAATAACTACTTGAATAATCTACTTGTGGGAGTTGGGATACCCAGCTCGGAGAGGAGTGGTAGCTCGGCCTTGCGAGGTGAGCTGGGAGCTAGTCAAAATATCTGGATAGTGTGTTTGGCCCCTTTGCGGCTCGGGGGGCTAAGGGGGAAGAAGAGTACCCCTAGCATTGGTTGGGAGGTACTGGTGAAGTCTCGATAGTCGGCGATCGGGAGTTGCACGAAGTGCACGGTCGTCACTCAGAGTGGGAGAACAAGCAACGATACTCTCTTTTCATTTTAGTATAGTGTATGTTGTAGGTTTTATGCTTGGATCTGTTTATTTAATGGAAAAGTAAAATGATGTTCTTGTTAAAATTTATGACTGAAACCTTCCTTAGCTTAGCTCGATGGTTGTTGACTCCCATGGCCTTCGTTCTCCCGCATGTATGGACCACCTAGCTATGAATTATTTCGTCCTTATTGGTTGTTTCCTTTCGTCCTTAGCTCCTCGTTCCTCGCCTGAGTAGTCGGCCAGGAGCTTGATCTACGGTCGTCGCCTTAGCGTTAAAAGACCTATGGATCTCAACGCCCTGCTTTCCTGTGCGAGGATGATGTGCGAAGGATGTACCTCTTAGCCGTCTACCCTATGGTTTCTTGTGCTTGAATGATGGTCATTGTGCCTTTTTCTATTGTATTCTCTCGTCGCTGTTATAATTCCTATTCCCTAGTTGACTATGCGTTTAAATATTTTACAGGCTAGTTTAGCTCTGCGCTTAATGCGCCCCCTTGTGATTCTACTCTACGTTTTATATCATCTCTCAACGACATATTTACCCACCTCGTAATAGGAATTTTTCACGTAATGGTGGGATTATTTTGTGACTGTAAATTGTTTCGTTTGCACAGGAAATCCGTCCCACTACCATGCTCGACCGTTATGCCTGAATTTATATGTCTGAATCAAATTTTTGCCTGTGTTTTATCGATTTTGTTCCTGCCTATATTTCTGTTTTTATTTTTATTTTTGATTGGACACATGTGGTGTATTGGTATTGTATGAAGGTGAAATTGTTGGTGTTGGACAGGCCACGAGGTCAACCTCCTGCCGATGTTTTTTTTGGCTACGTTTTGTTTTTATTTTGTGAGTAGTTGGTTGCATTCTGCCCTTTTTATTTTCTTACTGGTAGTTGACGCGTTGAGCACAAATGTGACCCATGGCCTTCACTTCTTGTGGCTTGTGTGTGCTCATCCCTTCGATGGCGATCTCGCGCATCTTAATCATCTATTTCCTTGGCGATTTATCTCTTCTTAATCCTCAAACTGTTAATGTCGATTTCTCTCTGTGTGATCCTTACTCCTTAATGGCGACTTCACCCTGCATTTTCATCCCTTTTTATGGTGATTTCACTCTACTTTCCTTCCATGTTTAATGGTCATTCTCTCTAAACTTGCCTGGCAGTTTCATGGTAAATGGTAGTGTTTCCCTTCCTTCTGAGTAATGGTGGATGTTCAGGATTAGACGACGTCATAACTTCCAGATGGGCCTGACGTGCAAGTGGTGTTAACGCGTTCTAATCCTATAGATGTAGCGCCAACCTGCTTGTTAGGCAACGAATCCACCCTCCATTTGAGCGTGATTTGAACCTTAAATCACGCCTGGAATTTGGGTTGGGGTAACTGCTTGATTCACGGCTCTATACAGTGCTTTTCCTTTTCTTATAGAGCATTCTCTATCTCCAAATAGCGATAATAATTATTGCATGGGACAACGAAGTTGAAATTCGTTTGCCTAACTTTTACAGTGGTCTCTCTCTGTCTGCATTCATAATGCGGTGAGAATCTCAGGCTCCAGTCTTAACATTTGCCTGTCATTTTGGACATATAGATTTTATCAGTAGCATATCATGATTTCCATTCAATTTTTGAAGAAAAAATGTGTTAGTATAATATCCAGTTACTTCTTGAAGGATCTTTTATTTTGTGACTATATTTCTGTTGATTTCCTATATGACGTCTCCTTTCCAATCCATAGATCTAAGTAGGACTCTGTTGGTTCAGAAAGGCCATATTGCAGTTTATTTCAGTCTTTAGGTTTACTATTGGGAAGTTAATATTTAAATACACAATAAGATTGTTGTTTACTTTTAAGTTTTTAACAATCACTTTTCTCACAAGTAAGAGTGTTGTTTACTTGCAGTAGTGGGTCCATAAATGCTAAGGACCAATGCAAAGAAAATGAATTGATTTTACACTAAACGTAGGAATTACCTTATTCTCTAGCAAGTGAAAAATACTTTAAGATTGTTAATATGATTATTCTAGTAAATAGCTAGTTGGACGGAGAGGTGGATTATTATAGAATTGTCCATTCAGGTGTTAATTAAATTAAAATTGGTAAGGAGAATAAAGACTAGATTTCCACTTTAGACTTGCTAATTTAGATGTGTAATTGTTGTTAGTTAGATTTATAGATATCGCCTAACTGGAACTCAGGCTCACTACATTTGAGTTGTAATTCATGTCAAGTTTGTTTGGTAACTCGCTGACTAATGGGATTTAGACTGGTTATTTGATCTGTATTTAACACCAAATTAAACCTTAGATATTGATCTTTCAACCTTGAGTAATGGTTGGGTGTTGTCGAAGTCGTTTTTTTGCTTACGCTTCTCGTTGAGGGTGCGGTTGTTCATTTTTATTAATATTTGTACTGGGTTGTAAACTTTTATTGTGCTTGGTCTGCTTGTGTCAGGCGGGATGTAAACACCTCCTTGTTCCTCCGAATAGTCGCCATCACTGAGACCTTAAATGGTCAAAATCAATGGGAACCTGGACTTGAGCATTGTTTATGTGTCCTGGAGGTCCTAACAATTGCAGGGTAGGACGTGAGGGTAGTCTTTCTTATTCTTCGTCGGTTGAGTGTCATACATTGCTTCCAGTTGCTTGATGTGATTTATGTTAGGTCACTAGGTTGATGTTGTGTGAGTTGCAGGTGTTGTGTTCATCGTCGTGTTGCGTTGTTGAGTATGATGTCATTATTACCTTCCTACACACACACAAAAAAAAAAATTGAAGGGTGCTTTTATCGGTTGTACATCATAGGAGTCATATCGGAAGGGGATTTCATAGGGCAGTTGGACGGGGCAAGGATAGGTGGTTGTAGCCAGAGAACATAGGGGGTTTTAGCCTCCTTCTGGTTATAGCCAGAAAATTGGAGAGTTGGAGCTTCCCTCAGGTTGTAGCCTGAGAAACTAGAGGGTTGGAGCCTCCTTCTAGTTGCAGCTGGAAAACAAAGGAAGTTGGTGCTTCCAATGAATGTAATTCTTCAAGACATATAAGATAAAGCATTATGTAGTTTTCTCCCGCTTTGGGTTTCCACGTAAAACACTGGTGTATTGTGTATGTGTATGATTGTTCATTTGTTCATTGCTTATTTACTCTGCAGTTATTGGATGATAATGATACATTGATATAACACTTGGATTATATGGTTAAAAGGGATTATTATTTCTCTATTACTGATACACCCCCCCTCTCAGTAATCCAACAATTCTTTTAGATTTATGGGAAATGAATCAATGTTAGCATGTGAATAAAATAAATCTATACATCAAACATTGCGAGAGTTGGGAAATAAACCCCAAATAGATAATAAAATCATAAAATTCCTTAATTCCAAATCCAAATAGAAATTAATCCAAATAGGAATTAAGAACTCATGGGGTAAAGGATCATACTTCACTAATCATATCATGGAAAAAGAAAAAATATTCACAAAGAGAAATTTAGTTCAACATGATCAAAATATAAGAAACATTGAACATTTTACTAAAAAGTTCAATAATATGGTACAAATGGGATTGCCAACTTGTGGGGGTAAAAAGGGAAACCTCCATTCTTTTGAATATTACAGGCAAATTTTTCTTTTCAATATTACAAGCAAATTTTATTTAAAGCAAGAGAAAACATTGATAAGTTCCAAGAAATGAGTGGAGCAATAAAGGGTCAAACTGCAGTAGATAGTTTAATCAATGATTTCTATTTATTATGGAAAATTAAGAATTTGTTTCCAACTACTACATCGTATGATAAATACATTGAATTGGATATTCTTATAGGAAAATGGTTATGTAAAAATTTCTTATGAATGATGAATGAAAGGAACTTGTTCATTTTGTGCAGGAATGACTCAGCAAAATAGTTACTGAAAAGTAAAAGCATGAAAAGATCAATATTTGGCAGCAGTTTGTCAACTTCTATAATTCTATAGTCAAAAACTATTTTAAAATTTCAGGTCTAGAGAATAGCTCAAAGTAACCAATTTCGGTTAAAGTTGAATATTGTATAAAAGTGAGAAAAAGCTTGATGTAAAGGGCCTTTTTTTAATAGAAAGCGTGGAGGAGCTTGATAGATGTACCTATTTATATTAAGAGCTTAAAATATTAATTGTTTTAGTTGTGTTAGTTTCAAAATCTCTTGTTCTTATGCTATAATGTTATTCATAAAGTTATTCATATTATAGGTATTTGAGTTTTATTTGCTTCTAAAAGAAAATTACAAACAACAATTTGGTACCACTGTTATAAATTAATTAAGGATATTTCAATAAATTACGTATGTCATAATAATATTGGGAGTATTATTGTGACCTGTAGTTTCTTTTACAATCTTTTATTTTGAACCGTATTTTGAAATATTCATTGTTGTTTATGTTTTAACATATATTTTATAGTTTTTTTAGATACATTTTGTTGTTGTTAAATTCCATTGGTTTAGTAGATTATCTCCATTGGAAGGGTTACATGACTTATTCGTTAAGGATACCCTATTCTTTTCTATTTTTTTTTATCTCATTTCTTTCATCTATTCATCTAAATTTATTAAAAGTTTTAGTGCATTAAAGCACCTTGAAAGTTTAGATTATAAATTATATTTCATTTTATTTTTCCAAGCGATTGAATTCATAGAAATTGTTCAACATAAAACTTCATTTTTTGGACAAAAATATGTTAATTTCTAGACAAATCTCCATACAAAGCCTATGTTTATAGATGATTTTTAGGTTTAAATTTCGCAAATGGGCTAATTTTTCATAGTTTTTCCCAAAAAAAGACTCACCAATTTCCATTTTTTCTAAAAACAATTCGCCCAAACTTCATAGAATAAAATTATTTTACGTTACAAATCGTCAAAATTTTATAGAAACTATATAAAATACTTAAAAATTTGAATTTTTTTACAAAACTATCGCCATTTTTTTTACATTTTGCATATTAAGGACTAGTAAGATTAGCCCAGGTTTCTACATTTTAATACAAATTTTCATCCTTAAAATTATCCTTGCCCATGTTATGTATAAAACCTCTTATTGAATTATTACATTTCTTGTGTTATATTTGTATGTACACTTAGAATCGCTTCATCGCACCCTTTTATTATAATTGCACCATTTGTTATATATATATATAAAGGAGACCTAGTCTTAGGATCATCTTATCACATCTCATATTGTATTTTGAACTAGATCTCTTGTAAATGGATGTTTCCCCCTTGAAGTGGACTATAATTCATTGAATTTTTATCATTTTTAAGGCATTGGATCATAACATTTGGTATCAGAGAATTGATCCTAGGGTTTTTCTTCTCCAAGCAATTTCTCTTAGAATTTTTTCTATAACATTTTTAATGGGACGATTCAGGCAGTGAAACTTAGAGGTTATTTCGAATACATTGCAAGGTATCTATGGTAGAATTTGTATCTTCTTGTTCATTACAATTTCATAGATACACCCTTTGGAAGATAGGGTTTTTTACTAGTCCTATTACTAATCTCAAATAGGTGTTCCAGGTAAAATCATCATATATTCTTTCGTGAGGATCCAAATTGAGTGAGACCAACTACATTCAAAAGAGGGCAGTTTGTATTATTTCTAGTACAATTTTCAGATTTAGGTTTAAAATAGTGGGCATGTGGAATTATGTACAAGTTTTCTCTCTAGAAACGCTAAAAAATAAGTAAGGTTTGGGAAAGTTATCATAACTTTCACTTGGCACATTAAATTTTGGTTATAAATGTGGCATTGCAGAGAGGACATATCAAATTACTACAATCCAAATTTTCAGACTTAGAAGGGCCAAAATTGCATAAATACATCAGAAGGAATGTCGGTCAGGAGGACTGGCTCCAAATTAAGTGATTGAAAGGTACATAACATACAATTGGCATAAGTTTTTATTGGAAGATCTATTTTGGTTATTCAAAATTTGTGATAAAGAGGAAAAATAAGAGTATTAGTATTTTTTTCACATGGCTCCAAGGGCTCCTCCAAAAATTACTTCACTCACTTAACCTCTAGAGAGCTCAACCATGACTCAAGATGAAATCCAAGATATTTATAACCAAGGGATATATTGTAAAAGGAGGTTTTACCTTAGAAATGGAGTATAATTCATTGACTTTTTATTATTTTTAGGGAATTGGATCATAACATTTGGTATCAGAGCATTGATCCTAGGGTTTTTCTTCTCCAAGCAATTCATCTTAGCATTTTTTCTATAAAAAAATTTATGGGACGATTCAAATAGTGAAACTTGGAGGTTATTTAGAATACATTGTAAGGTATCTATGGTAGAAGTTTTATCTTCTTGTTCATTACAATTTTGGAGATACACCCTGTGGAAGATAGGGTTTTTTACTAGTCCTATTACTAGTCTCAAATAGGTGTTCTAGGTAAAATCATCATATATTATTCAGTGAGGATCCTAATTCAATGAGACTAGTTGCATTTGAAAGAGGAGATTTCTTAGTATTTCTGGTATAATGTTTAGATTCAGGTATAAAATAGTGAACATGTGGCATTATGTGCAAATTTTCTCTCCAGAAAAGTCCAAAAATCAGCAAGGTTTGGGAAAGTTATCATAACTTTCACTTGGCACATCAAATTTTGGTTATACATGTGGCATTGCATAGAGGACATATCATAGTACTTCAAGCCAAACTTTCAAACTCAGAAGGGACAAAATTACATAAATACATAAGAAGGAATGTTGTCTAGGAGGACCGACTCCAAATTAAGGGTTTGAAAGGGACATAACATAGAATTGTCATAAGATTTTATTCGAATATCTCTTTGGGTGATTAAAAATTTGTGATAAAGAGGAAAAATAGGAGAATTAGTATTTTTTCACATGGATCCAAGGGATCCTCCAATAATTACTTCACTTACTAAACCTCTAAAGAGCTCAACCATGACTCAAGATGAAATCCAAGATATTTATAACCAGATGGACAAGAAGAACATTGAAAATAGGGAACATATGGAGAAGAAGATGGATGAAAATAAAAAAGGAATACAAAATTGCGTGAAGGAATTGAAAAATTACATGTCTTCCATGTTTTTTCAGGCTCTAGATGAGAGACTCCCTAAAGGAGATATCAAAATGCAAGGAACTCGTGAAAATAAAGGTAGTATTCAAGTTGAACAAATTGTTGCTAATAAGAAATTTTTAGGTTGATTGAACTCTAATAGTGTATTTAATTATGGTGGGGGTCCTAAATTCAACTCTCCCATGATTGAATTAAATAATTTTGATGTAACATAGGTAGTTACCTAGGTGAACCAAATAAATGAATATTTTGAACTACATAATATTATTGATGATAAGGAAAGGATTCACATAGAAACTTTGAACATTGAGATAAAACCATATCAATGGTATCAATGGGTAGTTAAAAGGAAACCCTCTTTTTATCATTATAATTGGGTTCTATTTACAAGAGACTTAGAAGCACAATATGGGAAAGTTTGAGAACATGACTACTTCAGTGAATTGACAAGAAACAAGCACTTAAGTGATATCGAATATTATAATTCATAATTCTAGGTATTGGCCACAAGGATGGATGACATTAGTGATGAACAATTGTCACAATCTTACATGATTTCTTTAAAGCATCTGGCAAACATTATGGAAGGTATGCAATATTCTTGTCATATTCAAGCCAAGAATAAGGCTACACAGAATTCTACCATGGGAGCATACACAGGAAGCATAGATTGTTTTTGGGTTCATAAGAAAATCGTACCTCAACCGACAAGGTTTACACCTCAACAAATGGAAGAAAGAAGAGAAAAGGGACACCATGGAGTAATTGCACAATTGACCTCAATATATGTTCAAACATCTATATCCTAGAGGAAATGGATCTACAAAACGTTATCAACAATCATTCCAACGTGTTTGGAGATATGCCTAAGGGTCTTCCACCTGCTCAAGATCATGCCCATGATATTCATCTGCTAAAAGGAAGTGTACATTGAGTCTTTCATATTTCTAGTGAAAATTGTTTTATTAGAGATGAATGGAGAAGGGAAAATCATACTAGAACTAGAAACAATCCTTGAAATAAGGATTAAGAAGTCGCAAAATTAGTCAATTGTTGAGTACCTCGTAAAATGGAAGAAACTACTAGTGGAAGAGGTTTCATGGGAAGATGATTTCTTCATGCCTACACACCTGTAGTTGTCAAGTGTTGAGGAAAACACGTGTTTGAAGGGAAGGGGAATGTTAAGCCCTAAAAAAAACCACACACAAATCCCATATTATGTATAAAACCCCTTATTAAGGCCCTTATTGAATTATTACATTTCTTGTGTTATATTTTTATATAGGCTCTGAACCCCTTCATCGCACCCTTTCATTATAATTGTACTCTCTCTCTCTCTCTCTCTCTCTCTNATACCAAGGAGACCTAGTCTTAGGATCATCTTATCACGCCTCATATTGTATTTGAACTGGATATATTGTAAAAGGAGGTTTCCCCCTCGAACTGGAATGTAATTTATTGAATTTTTTTCATTTTTAAGGCATTATATCATAACAAAATCAAATTCTTAATTTAATTCTAAGATTGAGTTGAACATGGATTCCTTGTCATAGTTTTCTAGTTAGAAACATCTCAAGGAACAACACATCCTTAAATGTTTGGCTTCATAACTATACCAAATACTTTTGTTTATATCTCTAGGTCCTGACCAGTACCCACCACTATGTATGATATCAATCAAACACAAATTTGTTCATGCAAAATCCATTCCAAAATAATACACTCGTCCTATAATTTCTAAGTTGGGAAACAAGGAAGGAAGGTGAGAACATTTATGTTCTTTTATTTGAGGCATCCAATGATAATCAATACTTTAGAAGCAAACATGAGTCTTTAAACATTGAGAAACAAATTAAATATTATTAATGAAGGAATGAATGGTTTGAATTGTGTTTCAATTAATTAACAATACTAGGTTATCTCGTATGTTTTATACAACCTCTCCCACAATAAACCAACATATATCTTGGTTGAAACACCTTATTGCAATCCAAAGACAAACCAATCTCTAATCCTGATAGATCATGGAGTAAAGATATAATTGAATTGTGGTTCTCAGTCCCATCCCCTAATGTCCATATACGTAATTCCCAACAAATATAAGTAATAGATATATCATATCTCCAACAACTAATGGTATATGAGGAAACCAATACAATCCCAATCCATGGATAATGAGACAAAATCACATATCACCACAAAATTTGACAATGGCGACATGAGTAATGTCCATTGGTTAATGCAAGGTGAGAATTAAAACATATACTAGTCATTCAAGTATCCAATTGTGTCTACAATAATTCAACTAATGGTCATTCAAATGGAAGTGCCTACCACATTTTTCCACACAGAGAACTCACCTAGCAATTGTGTATGGCCTATTGATGATTCTTACAACCTTTAAGAGAGGCATATAGTCTCATTAATACATGAAATTATATGCACAAGTTAAAGGTACCAAGAAATCCCACTTATATGTTATTTTAGATGTGCTTACAGCCTTAGAGAAGGTTTGTTTACTATGTGCAATCCTACCTCTATTTGCCAACAACCTGATAGTCTCCATTCAACTATTCTATAGGAATGGAATTAGAAATACAACTGATTAAATGAATCAACCATATCATCGCATATTTTGATCTCAAATTCAATATAGAATGAGCATATATTATTACACAGTCGTTGGATTTCACATAGAATTAATGGGAAGACAAATTTATGAGTGATGCTAATATAAATACAATTGGAAATTCTTTGTTTTAACCATGAATTCAACTATAGGAAGCACATTAAACATGATTAAGAGTAGATATATATCTTAATGTAATTAGAACCCGACCATTGAGAAAATTTCATCACACAAAGACACTAAATTTTAGCTACAGAAACCCAAAGGGAAAAAATTGTAGCATCTAATGGTTTCTTAGTTTTTATTTTGGAAATCTCTAGTTTATAATGCAAGTTGCAGACTCATGTGACATTCGACAATTTACACATCTTCTCCTTTGCATACTCACCTCTTAGCCAACAAAAATCCCTTTGAGAGTGAAAGTATAGGAACAAATAGGGAGAATTGGGGGTAATGGGAAGATCTACATGCAAAACGTTTATTTTCCCATTCCTTAGTCTTTTCTCTCCTATTATTATTTTTTCATTTTTTTCTCTCTCTTTTTCTCATTTACTTTTACATTTGCATTGCATTTAATAGTTTATACAACCTTCATTAATCGCCTAATTACACTTGTAGGTAATGAGTCTTGCAACCATTCCTTTGTTTAGATCCATTTCATATTAGTAGTTCCCTCCATCTATTTCTCATTTGCATACATGTAGTTTGAAAGGATTGGTCACATTTAGACATCTGTCACCTTGCTTGTAATGTATCCAATTTATTTTATTCTTTGTAAAAGACAAAGTACAAAAACATCAACAGAACCTCAAAATTTTCAAAAATGTGAGAAATATTATTACTATGATATCACATTTCATTTCCACATGTTTTATGTTAACTCTTTATGTGACTCTAGTAGTAGTGCCTGATGACCTTGATAAGAGCATCTTTTTTAAGTCACATCCTACCCTTAATTATTTTTCGTAGTCAATAGTAATTTGACTCCCACACATTTTTTGTTGGTGTCATCATTATGGTATCTAACATTTGTCACATCTCAATTTCCATTTGAATACCTACTACCCTCATCCCTGACTCCTACATTTTCCATCACCTTGACTTCTTATCCCAAGTCCTAAATTTAATTTATAACCAAGCCTATCCTCCTAATATAATGATTATCAATGATCAAATCTTTCTATCCTATCAAAAAGTCACTACCCAGGTCAGACTATTTTTCATTCTCCATTCATTAGATGTATTGAGTCTTGTACTCATTATCTAGATCATATAATTATGTCAAATCATTAGTCTATTACATTTGTTAACTTATTTCTACACCTTGTTTTGGTCTCTCAAGCTCCTTAATCCCCGTTTCCAATGAATATTCTCTTATCAACACCAACTCATTTACTTTGGGGGTTGGTTTAGAGGTATCATTACCTTGGTTCCCATTAACATTATTAATGGGTTACCTCAATCTGGTAGGGACTTCCACTATTTATCTTTTACCTAATTGTTTCTCCAATGTTTGACTTAAACTCACTATCACATCATGGAGATACATATGCATTGGAATTTGTAGTTTTCTATCTCCAGTTGGAGGCCTAAACATGTCTAACGTTTTTCGACATTGTGTCAAGATTTAAATTGGAGATTTTGTCTCGGTAACCCTTTATATTTTTTAGTCCCCCATTCTATTGGATTTTCTTTTTCTATAGCTTTTCACCCCACTAGGTTCCATTGTTTCCTCACATGTATTATGATTTTTCTCCTCTTACCATGATCCCTTATTATATTTCACTTTCACAAGTTCACAAACATTAGAATTCTCACCTCATTTGTAAATAGATTGTGTTTGTGTAACCTCCTMAATTTTTGTTTTGTAGGTGGAATCCATTACCTCTTCATAGGTGATCCTTCATCCATTACTTTGACAAGTTCACAAACACTACAATTCTCACCTCATTTGTAAATTGTGTGTGTGTGTGTGTGTGTGTGTGACCTCCCCAATTTTTGTTTTTCAAGTGGCATCCATTACCTCTTCATAGGTGATCCTTCATCCATGGTTAACTCTCTCTCTCTCTCTCTCTAGATTTTATGTTATGGTATATGGGTAAGAAAAAATGATGTATTTCAACTATATGAGATGCTTCTTAACTCAGACATCAAGGGGATATGGATAAAAAACACATGATGTCTTTCTAATATATGAGATGATTCTAAAATTGTTCGAAAACATAGGTATTCCAACAAAGGACAAACACCTTCAGTAACCACTCACATAACTAAATCAAAGATCAACACACCGATGTTTTCACGTGGTAAAACCCCTATGAGGGAACATCCAATGCAACCACTTGGAGATGTTTATTAATGAAAAATAAAAATATTATAAAGATATTTTACAAGAGAGTTTCTCACAATTGATCATCGGAAAATGACCCTCCATGCTCTTTAAATAGAGATCATGGACCAATCGGGTGTTAAGCCACAGATCAATGGTCGTTAATATCAGGGAGAGTATGAACTGTTAGATCACTCTATGTTGGGAACATATCGTGATCGTAAGATTTCCTAACTACAAATTCATACTAAAGAAACACACTAAGAAAAACACTTTTACCTAACGACACATTAGACCAAGTAGATCTTAACTAACTTCTAAGTGTCTAAATACCTAACATCCCCCCTTAAGAACAACTTGGGATAGGATTGAAGGATTTACAATGTTGACACAATAGGAGAAGGAAGGAGGAATTAGAGCCTATCCCCCCTTAATGACAACTTCCTGAACTCCTAACATAGATCGAAGTTTGGAAAACTTCGCTTCTATAATAGACTTTGTGAAAATGCCTGCAACTTGATCTTCTGTAGGGAAAAAGAGAACTTCAATAACTTGATCATGAATGAGAATTATGATGAAGTGCATGTGTAGCTCGATGTAACACCCCTTTTGACTCAGCTTTCAAGGTTACTATAACACCACTCTGGTAGATAACCCAGAGTAATTGTAGCACACCCTGGCTACCGTGTAGGTGTCACTACGCGGAATAACACATTCTCATTCATAATTAATCGCATGCATTTAAGCAAAGAAATACATTTAAGCTCAAAGTAAGAATAAGAATAATTTTAACATAAATAATCCATGGTAAATACATTAATCCAAATGCACAGCAGAATGCATGATAATTATGATACACAAAGATACAAAACATAATTAAAGCATCATCTGGTACTTATCTGTAAAACAGTAGTAGATTCCACCAACCAAGTGCAGGCCTTCCATGAACCTCCCAGCCTTAGACCAAACTGCTCATCAGCTCAGTAGTGGGTCACCCCCGAGATGGGACTAAGCTCCACCCCAAGGCAAGGAATCCTAGCTAGGTTGAGGTTACAGGGAAAACAACACTTAGAATCTGGAAGAATTCTTCCCAGGATGCCATATTACGCCCACTACTACCTGAATCTCATTCCCCACATGCCTGTTCCGCCCGGGAGTATACAACTTCATAAGCACAGTCCATTGGTGCTAACCTCCCTCTTTGGGTCTCGGCAACAGGCCGAATCAGGAAGTCTCGGAGCTTGAAGCTGGTGCTGGACACTCTCTGGAAGAACCTCTTCCAACAACATCCACCTCTCTCACCTAGAGAGAGATCACACACAGGCTCAATTACCACCTACACTAGACAACAATTCACACGCAATCCATCTCTGCATGACCACTACAGTCAACCGGGATACAGACTCAGACTTCTCAAACAAGCTCAGCAATGACGGCAAGGTATCTCGGTGTTGATTTTCAGAATTGCATGAGAAGCAATTTCCATAGGGAATTACACAGACTCTCTAGTGCAGAACGGGGAGGATGAACCGGGATTTTCAGAAAACGAACACAGGATTTTTCCCGTTGCAGAATTGCATGAGGGCCTCTTGCAGAGGTCACACCTTTCACGCTCTGGACAGTTCCCGTTTGAATGGAGGAAGAGGACCCTTTCTCACGGCTCACCCTAGTCGTTTATTCGCATGCATCAGGGTCGACACTTGTCACCCATGGCACTGCATGCGTTCCACGAGCACGCATCACCCTTATACTTCCTCCCTTGCCAACACTTAGGATAAAACACAAATGCACATGTCTTTTTGGAATAATATTAAAATATTATTCCCAAGCTTAAGCCCCCCTAGGATTAGCCCCTAGGCTCAACACTTAGCCCCTTTTCCCACCTTCCAACCCATAATTCCTTGCCCACTCTATGGATGCTTAGTCCCCCTTCACTCATTCATCGTGGTTGGTCTGCACATGGCGGTGTTTATATTTAATTAATTTTTCTGCTTGATTACATTTACAACAGCAGGCTCCTAGCCTTCAACACTCAGGCTCCCTGGCCTAATCAAACACATAAGCCTCCATCTTATAAAAACTTGGCTGAACAACCTACGAATCATAATTAAAATTCCTTTCAGAACATGTTTTACAACGGGGCTCGGCCTTGGGGACACTACAATCCCCCTCCCCTTATTTTTTCACTATCCTCAGTGCAACTTTACACAGCATCTGCAAGATTTTCAAAAATTTCAAAAAGATGCGGGTACTCTGCCCGCATAAACTTTGCATGATCCCATGTCGTGTCCTCAGGACCGTACCAGGTCCACTAGACCTTTACAATCTCTATAGCTCGATTCCAGAGTTGTTTTCTTTTCCTATCCAATATGCGCACAGGATGCACTTGCAGGACACCTTCTGGTTCCACCTGAATCACATTCCAATCGATAACATGATGAGCATCAGGTACATATTTCTTAAGCAGTGAAACATGAAACACATTATGTACAGTCATAGATGTAGGTAATGCAAGCATGTATGCAACTGGCCCAATCCTTTCCAGGATCTCAAATGTCCCATAAAATCTTGCTGCCAACTTGGCACAACTTCCCAACTTTAGGGAACTCCTGTTAGTTTTCACTTTTAGGAAAACATGGTCACACACTTTGAATTCTCTATGGGTCATGTTACTATCAGCGTAACTTTTCTGCCTGTCCTGGGCAGCTTTTAGATTATGTTTAATTTTTATCATTTGATCGTCCATCTCTTTGAGCAGTTCAGGCCCAACTACTACTCTGTCAGCTGGATTATCCCAGCTCACTGGAGCGCTTCGAATGGGCTCATCTTCAATGATGCATGATACCCATTATTGTAGGTGAATTATACCAAATGAAGGTAGTCTTCCCACCTTTATGGTTTATCCATCACATACATTCTCAGCATGTCTTCTATTACTCTATTCAGTCTCTCTGACTATCCATCGGATTCAGGATGATACACTGTGTTAAAGTTCAGATTCGTTCTTAATCCTTTGAACAATCCTTTCCATAAATTCGAAGTGAATTTCGGGTATCTATCAGACACAATTGTCTTAGGAATTCCATGCAAGTGTGCAACTTCTTTTAGGAAAATGTCAGCAACATCTGCTACTCTGTGGGTGGTTTTCAGTGGAATAAAGTGGGCAGCTTTAGTAAGCTTGTCCACCATCACCATGATTGAATCATGTTGCTTGCTTGTCCTAGGTAGTCCGGTGATAAAATCCATTGTTACCACGTCCCATTTCCACTCAGGAATAGGTAAAGGCTGCAGCAACCCTGCTGGGTGACTATGCTCCACCTTAACCTTTTGGCACTCCATACATCTGGCGATGTATTCATCAATTTCTTTCTTCAAACCCGACCAAAAATAATGGCTTTTGACTGTTGCCACAGTCTTCTGATATCCAGGATGTCCAGCATAAGCCACGTTATGCATCTCCTTTAGAATTGCCAGCTTCAATTCTCGGACATTTGGTACATACACTCTGTTGTTATACAGAAGTAAACCATTAGTTTCCAAGGTGTAAATTTCCTTGGTCTGTGGTCTCTCACGCTGTTGTAGCTTTGGTACAAGATTTTTGTACTGCAAATCAGCATTTGTAGCTTCCAAAATTTTGTCTTTCATCTCAGTCTGGTACATGCTAATGGCTGTAGCATGTAATTTGTGCACTTTTATGCTGAGTGCATCAGCCACCTTATTTTATTTCCCTTTGATATGCTTGATATCAAAGTCATATTCGCACAGAAACTCCAGCCATCTGATTTGCCTGGCATTTAAGGTCGGTTGATCAAATAAATACTTCAGACCATTATGGTCTGTTCTCAACTCGAATCTCTTGCCCATGAGGTATTGTCTCCATTTCCTCAAGGCGTGGACGATTGTTGCCAGATCTAAATCGTGAGTGGCATAATTCTTCTCATGTTCCTTTAACTTTCGGGATTCATAACAAACTACAAATCCCTCTTGGTTGAGAATTCCTCCCAGCCCCTCCTTACATGCATATGTGCACACTACGTAATCCTTGTTTGGATCTGCAATCTTCAGGATTGGAGCACTGGTTAGCAGCTGCTTCAATTGCTGGAAGCTGCTCTCACATTCTTCAGTCCACTAGAACTTATTCCCCTTCCTTTGCAAGGAAGTGATAGAATGAGCTATCCTTGATAATCTGGCTATAAACCTCCTATAGTAGCCTCCCAGACCCATAAAAGATCTAACTTCTGCCACATTCCTTGGCGCTGGCCATTCTCGAATATCCTGTACCTTTTCAGGATCCACAACGATCCCTTCTTCAGATATAATATATCCCAAGTAGTGGATCTGTCTTTGATAAAAAGAGCACTTGCTCAGTTTTGCGTACAGTTGGTGTTCTCTCAACACCTACAGCACCATTCTCAGGTGTTTCTCATGTTCTTCCTCTGTATTGGAATACACCAAGATATCGTCCAGGAAGACTATGACAAACTTGTCCAAATAATCTCTGAACACTCCATTCATTAAACACATGAAAACAGTAGGCGCGTTGGACAATCCAAACAGCACCACTGTGAACTCATAATGACCATACCTTGTTCTAAAGGTGGTCTTGCTGATGTCCTCATCCTTTATTCTCACTTGGTGATATCCTGATCGGAGATCTATTTTCGAAAATATTTTTGCATCTTTCAATTGATCAAAAAGATCATCAATCCTTGGCAGAGGATACTTGTTCTTGACAGTGACCTTATTCAACTGTCGAAAATCAATGCACAGCCTCAACGTCCCATCTTTCTTCTTCACAAATAGGACCAAGGCTCCCCACGGTGACACACTGGGGTGAATGTAACCTTTCTTTAGTAGCTCTTCGAGCTGCAATTGCAACTCTTTCAGTTCTAGCGTACTCATTCTATAAGGAGTTTTCGAAACTGGAGCTGCTCCTGGCATCAAATTTATAGAGAAATCGATGTCCCTCCTCGGAGGTAGTCCAGGTACCTCCTGAAATACATCCTTGAACTCCTTGAGTAATTCATGATCTTCCAGATTCAATACTACATCTAGAGATGCTTCTTCCACCCGAGTTGCATATAATTGACAGCCTTTTCGGTAACATTTCTTCAGCTGCATGGCTGAGATTTCCCTTTCATCCACGGCTCTGGGAATTCCTTGGACTGTTACCTGATTTACCTCTTTGTTTAGGCATGTAAACCTCTTGTTACGGAAATCCAGAAGGGCATGGTGTTGGTCCAACCAGTCCATCCCAATTAAGAAATCGTATGAGCCTAAAGGCAGGATGTTAAATTCAGCCTTAGTGTTCATTCCTTTCATGTCCATTGAACACGACTTAACCAATTCAGTGACCTTCCTCTTGGTCCCTGTGGCCAACTGAACTAACCAATAATTCTCATGTTTTCTCCTCGTTAGATGCAAACTTTCCACCACTCTAGGATCTACATAACTATGGCTAGCCCCTGAATCAATTAAAATAACAAGTGGTCGATTGTTAATCGTACCTTCCACTTCAATCATGCGTGATTGAAATTTTTCTTGCTTGTTGTCCAGCGCTGTGTAGATCCTTGGCATTTCACTGCCCATATCCTCCACTGTTTCAGCTTGCTGAATAGTATGTACAATTCTCACCTTACCATTTTTATGGGGAAAATCTCTGTACTTGTGGTTTCCTTGGAAGCCCCAACACTAAAGGGGCGTCTGTCTCTATCTTTGTGCTCCCTCTTCAGTCCTTCTCAGCTCTCTAAATGATGGCTATCCCTAAACACTGTTTCTGAAAAAGGAAGGCTTGTTTCCCTTCTGCCTCTGTTCCTTCTTAAACTTCCTCTGATCATTCCAAGCCTTCCGAAGGATAGGCCTTTCTCCTTGCTGTTCATACAAGCATTTTGCCTTTCTTATTGTTTCTTCCATGGTCTTAGGGTAATCATATTGAATCTTGTCACTCATGGAAGGTGGCAGTCCACTCAGATATTTCTGAATCTTGACAGCCTCCTCTTTGATGAATGGAACATACTTCAGTAGTTCTAGGAAATTTCGTTCATACTCATCAATGGTCATACTTCCCAACTTGAGTTCGAAGAACTCCTTCATATTTCTGTCATAGTATCTTTTAGTCAGGTATTTCTTCTCGAAATACCTCTTAAATTCCTTCTAAGTGACCTCTTTCTCTCTGATGTGTTGCACCTGCACAAACTGATCCCACCACATGGATGCTTTTCCTTTCAGTTGGTACAT
>SNQJ01S0163392.1:16770-36093 GCA_010110895.2 Picea sitchensis | reverse complement strand
AGGCCAAGGAAATAGTGCAAAAATCCTAAGTCTGTCATTTCAAATTTCTTCTTAAGGCTAGTTTTCACATGGTTTAAAAGTTTTGAGTCACTACCAGTAAGGATAAGGCATCAACATAAAGGAAAAGGATTATGAGATGGATTCCTACTTTCTTGGTATAGACATTAGGATCAGAATGGCATCTAGAGAATTCGATGTCAATAAGAAAGTTGTCCATTTTGGCATACCAAGCTCAGGGAGATTGCTTAAGACCATAAAGAGATTTATTAAGGCGACAAACATGACTAGAATCATTCTGGACATAGCCAAGAGGTTGTTCCATGTAGATTTTTTCTTGCAAATATCTATGCAAGAAGGTGGATTTAACATCCATATGATGGACCTCCCATTTATGTGAGGCATCAAGGGAAAGAACAAGGTGGACGAAATTCATTTTGGCTATAGGGGAAAAGACTTCATTATAGTCAATTCATTCAACTTGGGAAAATCCTTTGGAAACTAACCGAGCCTTGTGTCTTTCAACACTTCCATCTTATGCATACTTAGTTCTGTAGACCCATTTACATCTTACAATTTTTCTTCCTTTTGGAAGAGGTACAAGATCCCAAGTATTGTTTTCCATTAAAGAATGATACTCTTCATTCATTGTTGTATCCCAATATGAATGACCTGAATCTTCTACAAATGTCTTTGGATCATGAGTCTCTGAAATTGAGCCAAAAGAGAAGAGGCTCATTGAAACTATGAACACGTTCGATGTTGATATGAAGGATCACCGACAAGACCACCAACTGCTTCTCGTGTTAAACGGGCCCATATAGGAAGCGGTGGAATTGGTGTTGGTTCAGATTCAAAGGAATCATTTGGAGGAAGTTGAGTAGGTGGATGTGGATTTTCATCCTCACTGTCATCATCTGAAGAAGAAACCAGAATACGAACAGAAGAAGGAACAAACGTCAAAGATGGCTCGTAGGCCGAAGAAGGCATAATCGTCGAATTAGGCTCACAGGCCAAGAGATTTTCATCAAATTTAACATCTCTTCTAATAATAATTTGATTACAATGTAGTTGAATAAGTCTATAACCTTTGACATCTTCAAAATAACCAACAAATAAACACTTCTCACTTTTAGGCTGCAATGCTTTCATTTTCTCATCAAGAATGTGAGTCCATGCTATACTTCCAAATACATGTAAGTGACTTACATATGGTTTAATTTTAGTCCAATATTCTTCCAGTGTTATATTTTTAAGATCCTTTGTGGGAGTGCAATTTGAGCATGAATGTTTTCAAAAAAAGTAACAAAAGAGAGACTTGAACTCAAGACCTCTTACTTAATAAAGAAACTTTTAGCCAAATGGTCTAGCAAAAAATATTGGATTTTTTAGGAAGAGGATTGTTGTTGTTGATGGCCTTGGAGAGCGTGCTAAAAAAAAAATCTTTTCACACAAGAAACAAATTTCACTTCCCGATCACAACAAGGGTTAGATCTTTGTTAGCTTACCCAAAAGATGCACCTTTTCCTATCTGTTTTTTATTTTCCGAGATTGCACAGGGCATGGGAAAAAGAGAATACGTAGATCTAAAAGAGTAGAAACCTGGATATAATTAATACAAAACCAAAATGCTACTCTACAAAAAAATTTAAAATGTGTATTCAGGCTTTATACCTCCGGATCTGATTGAAATGGTTGTATCTTGGGAAAACATAAACCTTTTCAAGTGAAAAGAAAAGTGTTCTTGACTGAAATGAGCACTCTGGATGCAATGGAATAGTCCTCTCGGCCCATAAATGTATGTAAATGACATAAAATGGATATGATGCAACCGACTTCACGATCTCAATCTACAATAGGAGCGGGTCTTCAACCTCGCTCGAATGCCATGTTAGACAACATAGGTATTCCAACAGAGGACGAAAACCTTAAGTAACCACTCACATAACCATATCAAAGATCAACAAAACGTTGTGTTCACGTGGTAAAACCCCTATGGGGAAACATCCACGGCCCCAACCAATGCGACCACTTGGAGCAATTTACTAATGCAAAAGAAAAAGATTACAGAGAGATTTTACAAGAGAGTTTCTCACAATCGATCATCGGAAAATGACCCTTCATGCTCTTTAAATAGAGATCATGGACCAATCAGGTGTTAATCCATAGATCAATGGCCATTAAGATCAAGGAGAGTATGAACTGTCAGATCACTCTATGTTGGGAACATATCGTGACCGTCGGATTTCATAACTACAAATGCATACTAATGCATACTAAAGAAACACACTAAGAAACACACTTTTACCTAAATACACATTATACCAAGTAGATCTTAAATAAATCCTAAGTGTCTAAATATCCTAACAAAACTCACACATCAAGGGGACTGTTATTACCTTAATTTCACATGAAAAACAAATTTAAGTGGTTGCACCTAGAAGAATCACAAATCCATATATAACTTACATAATTAGGATATTCACATGATCTGTAGGCTATTTTAACACCATGAAGCAAAGTCGAACCTTTAGATGGCCATTTCTAAGATCATGTGATATATCCCTTAATACTCAGACCAATCATGCTAAAATAATTTTAATAGTCATGCAACCCATTGAAATACATAATTGTAGTTATTTCATGGTTGATAAATTCCCAAGGAAAATTGGAAATTGTGAAGACATTGTGTCGAGACCAACTTGAACCTTTCATCCTATAAACACTCAGTCCCTTGGCCTTCCTTGTGGTCATATTAGGAACATGTGTGCCCATGACTGAATAAGGATATTTCACATATAAACTGATTTAGATAGGAGTTTCAACTATGATTATAGTAAAATCCATGGTTAAGCATTAAGGAGAATAAAGTCAAAGTAATGTTATAGTGGAGAAATAGAACCAAAGAGTGTGGAATCCATTCCTACCACTCATTTATTTCTCATTTTCATTCCCTCTTATTGTTCATTTTTCTTTCAAAGTGACCATTCATACAGGGAAATATTTCCCAACTTTGTCAAAGATTGATATTGAGTCTAAAGATAGGTTTAAAATACCCTCCCAAGGAGAATATTTGATGTCACCTATCACAAAATCTCTCCCTACGTGATATAGTGTATGTTTTATTTTATTTTCCATTTGAATAAATCCATTATTTATGTTAACCCAAAAAATTAGCGTTTGAATGTTATTTAAATAACGTAATCCATTGTTTAATGTTTTTATATCCATCATGCATGCTAGAGGATAGTGCAATTGATTATATTTCTCTCCACACACCTTCCATTGTTTGTTTCTAGCTCTAGCAACATGATCATAGAGGGTTTTTTCACTCACAAGCATGTAAACCCCCATATCAGGGGAGATTAATGATGTTGATCATACTTCCTACACTAATAAGGTTGAAAGCCTCAAGAAAAATATGGATGTTTCTAAGATAAGAACTAGCTTACATGAGTTGCATAAAAAAACCCATAGATATACTCTTACCAAAACTCCATGGGAAAAAATAATCAATAATCTCTTAAACTTACAAGAGATTGAAGATGAAGATTATCTATCCTAAAATGTCCTTTATAAAACAAAAATAGAAGTTATTGTGGTGATATCTACATTCACAATTTGGTTCATAAAATCATAAATGAAGAAAACCAAACTAACCTCATATACTTTATTTTGAATCCAAATTCACTTCTAAACACATGTCTAAATAAGTAATTTCAAAATTTTAATTTCTTAATTTTCTGTATTCACTTTCTGTTTATTTTCATCATCATTATTTTTTCCCCAAAGAAAAAATCATCATTTTCTATTCAAAGATTGAATGGAAATTGTCGTTCTCATGTGCATACTACACTCACAAATTTTAATAATACATATCAATGTAAATTTCATTTCTATCCCATGGAAACATATTCCTCAATTCTACCCTTTGTATCCTTCTTTTTAACCTCATCCCATTGTCTTGAAGAAGGACCGGAAATGACTAAAGGTAATTAAAAATTAGATGGTCAAGATTCAAATCAGAAATCAAATGTCTAGGATTTGAAAAGTGTGCCAACTCCTTATTAGAATCAGATTCATCAGATTCATGAATTCTCTTCATCCCCCCTATTGGGGCTTATTCTAGAACTACCATCCTCAATGTATTATTTTTGTCTTCTATATCCACCAAAGAAAACATTTTTTTTTCAACCATGCACTTTTGTGCGTCCATTAGTATCCTCTAAAGTTGTATTATATTTATATTCTTTGCACTTTGTTTCTCTTCATTATCCAATATTTTTTTCTTAAATGATTTACATACTTTCAATCTAGGTTTATGCCATTTTTTCCTTTGATGATAAGCTCATACTTGAGGGAATGTATCCTACAAATGTCCTTGTTGAAAAATATGGCACTATAACATTGTATTTTAATAATCCAATTATTGTGTCCATCTAGAACATTTCCTTTCAAGTATAAGCTAATTCAATAATTCTTTACTAATGTCAATATCTACATATATAAATAGGCATATGTAAAAAAACCCAACTTAATTTGATATACACTCATATTAAAGATCTATCGAAAGTATTCACGATGTCTTGAAACATTGTCAACTCCCAAAAGTGTATTAGTTATTGGATTCTTGGTTGTCATTGATGTTGTTGTATGCTTGGTTGTCATTGATGTTGTTGGATACTTGGTTGTCATTGATATAAAAAAAAAGTGGTTTTCATTGATGTCAACAGATGTGATGGGTGCATTTGAAGAAGTCTCCAAAGTGGTCCTCTTATGGTGTATCTTTAGGCATGGCCCTCAAGGGAAGATGCTTTGAAGAAGTCTACAAGAAGCCTCAGAGGTGTGGTCATGAATCCCAAAGTTGTTTGAGGATTAAGGACATGAAGGACAATGTAAATGTAGGTAACACACTCATATATGGATATTCATCATAGTTTCATTTACAACTGTAGGTGAAATGTCACGTTGTTCCTCACGGTTGAGAAGTTATGAGGTCATGAAGTTGGAAGCACTGAAGAATGGTTAAGAATCCCTTAAATAGTTAAAAGTCATTAATTAGAGGGTAAAGTGGTTATAACAAGAAAGTACAAGTCATCCCTAAATTTGAGGAAAGAAGTCACTTGGAAAAGTATAAATACACTTCAAGAAGCCTCTCATTAAAACACACGCAACTTTATTGAATATCTTCTATGTGAGCACACTTGATCTATTTGGAAAATCCGAGGTAGAAAGTCTGAGCCAACAAAAGAGTAAGGAGTGGGAAAGTTTTAGCATTGCAGTGGAGAGAAATGGTTTTCTGTGAAACCCTAATTTGGTTGACCCCCACGGGTTAGGCTACTAGTGTCCCGCGAGGCACCCATGCGGGTTGTATGACCCTCGTCCTGCGAGGCCCCACTTGTTGACTGCTCTTAGTCTCGTGAGGCTAAGGAAACTTTGGGGAGAATGCTAGTTCCAGGTTGTTGAGGCTAAGGAAGAGCTACATGTATGAAATCTCATGTATCAGGTCAACTACATGTATAAAGGTATGTTATTCTATGTGTTTTAAGGCTTGCATATTGGAAGGTTGGCACATGTTTGATGTGTGTCTTTGTGAGTTTTGGTATATGCCTTGAGGCACATCTTGGACACTTGGAATATAGTTTTTTGTATGGTATTTTCTCTTACAATATCATAAATGATATGGCACATTTTTTATGGTATCTCTTGATATATATTTTATGGATGTTGGCACATGGTTTGAGGTACATTTTGGCTACTTGTTCATGATGTTATGGTCATGATTTTGGTATCTTGTTGAGCTATTGGTATATGCTTGAACAACGTCTTGGTGCATGGTGTGAGGCATATTATTGGCACATGTATGAGGTGCATTTCTTGGTGATGTTGATGCATGTTTGAGGCACATATTGATGAGGTTATGGAACATGTTTGAGGTACATGGGTTGGATGTTATAGTACATGCTTGAGGCATGTCTTGGTGATGTTGGTACATGTTGAGGTACACCTTAATGATGTTATGGTACATTGATTAGATGCACATCTTGTCTATATTGGTATCTTGGTATATTGGCTATCTTGGTTATGGTTGAGGCACTTCATTGATGATATCTTATGGTACATGATGTATGTCATGATTGAGACATATCATGAGTGATATGGTATATTGTTGATGCATGAGATGGTATATGTTTGATATATGGTTGATGTATGTGATATGGTATATGGTTGATGTATAGGTTTTGGTACATGGTTGATGCACATGGTTGATGGTTGATGTGCATGGTTGATGTAAATGGATTGGTGATGGTTTTGGTATCCATGTGAGAGGATCTGGTTATAGTTGGTTGATGATGGCATATTAGTGACAACAACAGTGATAGTGACAAGTTGGATAATTGGTTGATCATCGGTAACAGGTTGATCTGACAGTGGTAGTCATAAGTTGATGTGACAGTGACAAAGACATGTTGATGTGACAGTGGTAGTCACAGGTGGATGTGATAGTGATAGTGACAGGTTGGTTGATGTATCAGTGAAAGTGGAAGTGATAGTATCAATGGTAGTGACAGTGAGTCTACACTTATATTTCAGGGTGTAAGGACGGGGCGAGGAAAGGGGGTTGTATCCTACTTCTGGTTGGTGTCAGAGAATTCAAGGAGTTGTATTTTACTTTAGGTTGGTTTCAGTAAATCAGGGGGTTGTGGCCTCCTTCTAGTTGTAGCTGGAGAATTCATGGAGTTGGATATTCCTACAGGTTGGTGCCTATAAATCATGGGTTTTGTTAGCCCCTTCCAGTTGGTGTAGGATAATTTGAAAGTTGGTGAGTCCTATGAATTTATTCTTGATATATATAATAAATCATTCAGTGGTTTTCTCCCATTTGGGTTTCCACGTAAATTCTAGTGTACTGTGTATATGATGTGATATTGTTCATTGGTAGTACTTATGGTTATATACTCATGATATTGAATGAAATCATAAATGATATACTATTGATAAATTTAATGATTACATGTTCTGATTGAATGTGGTAAAAAGTGCTCATATTGATTCACCCCCCCTATTAGTATTCCAACAATTGGTTTTAGAGTCATTCCTTCAAGAAACTAGTTTAAGCACTGGAAGGAAGATCATGGAGTATGCTAAAATTGGAGTACCATAGTTTGATGGATAGAACTATGCCTTTTGGAGAAGAAGGATGAAAACATATATACAAGCACATGGATTTGATGTTTGGGAAACAATAGTAGATGGATATAAAACACCTACCACTATTCTGACAAATAGAGATGGTAAGAAGCTCAATGAAAACAATTCTAAGGCCAAAAATGTGATTTTGAATGGCCTAGATCACTTAGTATATGTGAAGGTTATGCATTGTTATTCTGCAAAGGATATTTGGGACAAACTTCAAAATATTTACAAAGGAGATGCTAAAGTAAAGGGGGGCAAGCTTCAAACTTATAGAGGTCAGTTTGAACAACTGAAAATGAAAGAAGATGAAGATATTACAACCTACTTTATGCAAGTTTATGAAATAGTGAACGTTATTAAAGGATTGGGAGAATAAGTTAAAGAACTAGTCATTGTCCAAAATATACTAAGGTATCTTTCAATGAGATTTGATCCTAATATTTCAGCACTAGAAGAGAGATAATATCTTGTTACGAGAAGCATGGAAGAGCTACACGCAATATTTACAACTTATGAAATGAGAACAGAACAGGAGAACCCATCCAAGAACGAAGAAAATTTCAAAGAATCCAAGAAGAAAAACAAGAAGAATAAGCACAAGTCAAATTCAAATTGCATATGCAACGATGATTCTGAGGAAAATTAAGAAATATCCAACTTCGTAAGGAAGTTTAAAATAGGAACTGACAAGTACAAAGGTATGCTTCCCTTAAAATGTTTTAATTGAGGTAAAATTGGTCATTTTGCAAATAAGTGTCCTTATACTAAGAAGAAAGATAATGATGAAGAAGAAGATTCGAGGAAAGAAAATAAATATCAAAAGGGAAACAAGAAAGGAGATAAAAGAAAAGTCTTCAAGAAAAATCTCTACTCAAGAGAACACAACTCCTCATCTGATGAAGATGATGAAAGTGACAGTGACTCAGAAAGAGTACTCTTTATGGCTACGGAAACTAAGAAAAGAACTCATGAAAGTGACGAATAAGAAGGTGAATTATATCTTCAGAAAGAATTAATCAACGATTTAACTAAGCTGAAGAAAGAAAGGAAGAAAAACAAGTCATTCAAAGAATAAATCGTCTCCTTGAAAACCCAACTTGAAGAAGGAAAGAAAATGTAAGAAGTATTGCATATCCAGATGATAAAGCAATAAAAGGAGTGTGAGAAACTTGAAAAGAAAGTCGTTGCATTTAGATTTGAAGTCAACAAGATTAGCAAGAACTTGAAAATTTATAAAGTGTAAGAAAACATTCTCAATGGTCAAAGGCCATACAATGACAAATATGGACTAGGATACAAGAATGTCCATTTTGAGGAAGAGTCAATCTCCATGACGAAAGAAACATAAAAAATGAGTTATGTATAAGTTTTCAAAGGAAGGAATCATGGTTAGCAAGAGTCAGAAAGGAATGAATATAGAAGACCTTCTACATTCAGGCAACAAGGAAGCTTCAATCATTGTGAAGGAAACAACGAAAGAGAAGATTATGATTAGGCAAGACAGGAATTTAGAAGGAATACACCACAAAGAAGATAATTTACTCCCATGTATCAAAGTTTATTTTTGGTTCATTGTTTTACATGTACTAAATTTGGACATAAAGTTGTAGATTGCAGAGCATATAGAAGAAAATATCAAACAAGAGATGGTTATATGGCTCTCTCCAATATTGAATGTTACAAATGCCACAGTTATGGTCACATAGCTCAAAATTGTAGAAGCGTGATAGAGCCTCCCATGAAATAAAACATTAATATCATATACATGAAGGTTTGGAGAAGAAATGAAAAACAAGAAGAGCAGGTGAATGAAAACAAAGTCCCAAAGATCGTACTCACAAGATTTGCAGAAGCGCAAAGTTATGATGAATATGCAGGTAAAGAGGAAGATTTCACAATTTAGGAAGATTATGAAGATGAAAAGGATGTCAGAACTCGGGAAAAGGATGAAAAGAAAGATGTTAGAATGCAAGTCGGAATTCAGGAAGATGATGAATCCATAGAAGAAGAGGAAGACTACTCTTCATCAGAGCAAGTATTTTTCTGAGCCATGTGGCTTGGAGACTCCCAGTAAATATGAATATTGAAGAGGGGGAGTCTAGGAATAATCTCTACAAATCAGAGAACTATCTTTCGAGTAGTATGAGGTGTTTTCATATTTGGAAGGGAAATTTCAGAATGGTTTGAAAACAAAAGTGCAGAATGTCTGGTGATATTTTGATTGTTTGAGGAGCAAATTTCATAATACAATGTAGGTATCAGTTGACAGTTACGAAGAATATCCGTGACACACTTTTCAGGAAGAGATTTATATAGAGGATTCCACACATGTATTTAGACAGGGACATATTCATTACATATTGTTGCACACATGTAGAGTCTGATTTTTAGATTGAATAGACAACTTGAAAAGAAGGAATATGTAGTGATTAGTTGCAGAAGATTCAAAGAAGTCCTAATAAAGTTAAAGCAATAGATGGGTTAGCAGTGTATGCAGTTGAGTAGCATATTCATGAATAGTTTTATGACATATGGAGAAAGATGGATTCAAGAGAGATTTGACAAGTCTAAGAAAATATATGATAATGGATGAAAGCATATTAACAATTGGAATGGCTGGAATCTGTTAGTCATATGAAGGCAAGAAGAGAAAGGAACAATAGAATAGGGAAGATAAATTATCAGTAGGAACAATATCGTCAGAGGAAACTATGGTCATTGATGTGAAATTGAAAATCCATGAAGATTTAAATTCAAGTAACTTTGAATTATTTTTATATATGTCAGTGAATTATAAGAGGGAGCACCAATGGACAAAAAGAACCAAAAGAGAGGAAAGAAACCATATGCAGTAAGTCCCATATTTATTTACATGACATCTAGCAGAGAAGTCAAGGGGAGAGAGTATTTGTAAAAGAGAGATACTAGGCTAGAAGCATGAAGACAGGGGAAGACATACCGACAAGGGGAGTTACCCTTTTACCCATGATGTCAAAGGGAGAGGAAAAGAAATATCATAAGAGAAATATCAAAAGCTTGAAGATATGGGGAGAAGCCCCAAAGCGAGATACCCTTTTCCATTGATTTCAAATGAGGAGAGAAACATGAGGAGAGAAATATAAGGAGAATTGGTCACAGATTGAGTATGAGTGTTGCCATCAATGCCAAATGGGGATATTGTTGGATAGTTGGTTGTCATTTATGTTGTTGGATAGTTGGATACCATTGATATAAACAAAAGTGGTTGTCATCGATGTCAAAAAATGTGATGGGTTCATTTGAAGAAGTCTCCAAAGTGGACCCCTTATGGCGTAGCTTTAAGCATTGCCCTCACGGGAAGATGCTTTTAAGAAGTCTACAAGAAGCCCCAGAGGTGTGGCCATGAAGCCCAAAGTTGTTTAAGGATTATGGACATGAAGGAAAGTGTAAATGCATGTAACACACTCATAAATGGATAGTCCTCGTAATGTCATTTCCAATGGTAGGTGGAATGTGTTGGATCACTGAGAGGGGGGGTGAATCAGTAATGAGAAATTATAGCACTTTTAACCACAATTTATTATTCAACAGTATTCATGCGTTTATCATTAGAATTCAATATATCATTAGTAGTATAATCATAAACATCATCACATCACAATAGATACACAGTACACCAGTATTTACGTGGAAACTCAAATGGGAGAAAACCACATAATGTTTTTCTTATATATTTATCAAAAGAAAACATTCATTGGAAGCACCAACTTCCGATTCTCCAGCTACAACTAGAAGGAGGATCCAACCCCCTATTCTTAGGATTCAACCTAAAGGAAGCTACAACTCCTTGATTCTCTAGCTCCAACCAGAAGGAGGCTACAACTCACTAGGTTCTCCAGGTACAACCAAAAGTTGGATACAACCACTTTTCCTTGCCTTGTCCAACTGCCCTATAATATAAATGTAGACCAACTGTAGCTATCAAAAACTATGCCAGTGTCACTGTCATTGTCACTATCACTGTCATTGTCATTGTCACTTTGTCTATGTCACTGTCTTTGTCACTGTCACTATCACTATGTATCTATCACTATCACATCAACCTATATCTACTCATCAACCAAATAAACATGTATCATACCATGAATCAAGTGTATACCAATATACATACTATCTCATGTATCAATCATGAACCAAAAGATACATCAACAATGAATAGTGAATCATGAACTAGAGCATCAACCATGTACAACCTATGTCATATACCATATCATGAACCATATGCATATATGTACCATATCATTTACAAAGTATCTCAAAGATCCTATGCATGCCCCTCATGCATAGATCACCGTACAACATGGATATCCCTCAACCATATACAATCAACTCAAGGATGTGAACTATAAGAGCAATATCAATTTTGTACCATAGATACGAGTGTTGCTCACTCAACCAACTAACCAGCATATACCATATCCAAGTACAAGACCAACCATACCAAGAATTCCTCAAGAATTCACAACATCATAAGAAAATATAAGCATCAAAACAAAATAATACCCATACCAAAATAATAATAATAAAAAATTTCCTCGGGAAATGTGTCACATATTTAGGTGGTTTTACGGCACATGGTTTCTTTGTCAATGGTTTTCTATTTCTTGTTAAGGAATTAGGGTTGTTGACTAATCCAAGTCATTGGGTTAGGGTTTTGGATGTCGTTGACTCCTATATGTATATTGTATTGTAAATAATGTATCATTGTGAATGAATATAGAATATGTTGGTTTTCCCGGTTTGGGTTTCCAAGGGAAAAATATCTGTGTGATTTTTGTATTTGCCATTGTATCTTTTCTATTCTTTTACTGAAAATATGTTTGCAATAAATATTTTACAAGGTTAAAATCTACATTTTGTATGAGATCTTTGTTGGCTCCAAGGGGACGCCTTTGTGGTCAAGTGACACAGACCTATCGGCCCTCGGGCCGAGATCCACTCTCAGGATCGTTTGGATTCTCCCTTTAACTGAATCAGCTCTTTAGATTCCCTACTGAAATCCACAATTTATCGATCCATGGGTCCTTTTCGCGACTCACAATCTCGTGAGTTCGCAAGTCGTGACTCTCGACTCTTCCTCCCCAATCTCGCGATACCCGAGATCGCGAAATGGGTATAGCTCCCTTATGTCAGTTCCCTCCACGCTTAACCCCCGGCTAGGCTTAACTGCTAGTGCCTCTCGCCACTTGCGCCTTCACGAGTTTCAACATCCAACCTTCATGCTCTTACCTCACGAATTCTTGAGAAGCGAGAATTCAATGGAGTGTTGATTCCCTTCCTCTTGGTGACACGTGTTTGCCTATCTGTCACACAGGCCCCACCTTGAGGTTCCACCACGTGCCTACACTCGTGCCTCGAGTCTCGGCACTTCGCAACTTTTGATGTCAAAAGTGACTCCTTTCAACCTCCGAACCCCTGAATGCACGAAATGCGATGGGGTTCCTGATCCAACAGTCCTCCCATGACCTAGATCCAACGACTATCCTCGCTCCTCGTGATTTCACGACTTGGAGTACCCAATTCTTGGGCTCTTACTCTGCGAACCTCCGAGTTCACGAGATCCTTTCGATCTCTGCCACCTGTCCTCCTCTGATAGACAGCTACGATTCTCTCGCGACTTCACCACTCATGACTTCAGGACTTTCGGGACAAAAGTCTCGACCTCCTATCCGCCGATATGCCGAAATTCATAAATTCTGACACGTTGTCAACGCACTCCCACAACGGAACTTTCCACCTTTTGGAATTTCAGACTTCACGACTTCGTGAATACTAATTCTGATCTTTTAGCTCTTCAACCCACGAAACCCCGAATTGGTCAATGAAGGTTTGACCTCCGTTTTGGTGAGTGTTCCACCTGTCCACTCTCAGATGGATGGTCCCAATCTTCTCGCAACTTCGCCTTTCGTGACCTCGCGAATCTTGAGGCAAGACTTACAGTCTTCCAACTCGCGAAACCCCGAAATGAGATTTCGTGATTGATCCAACGGCTCCTGCATCATACTCCCTCACTTGAAAATTTTCATGGGATTTTGTCCATGAGCTCTCACACGATCTGTCCATGCTTTTGGATCTCTGCTTCATTTTCCCAGCTGGCATATTCAATTGGATGTCCCTTCCACTTGACCAAATATTCAAAATATTCCTTTCTTCTGGTCCTCTTACTAACTCTTTTGTCCAGTATGCTTTCCATTTGTGGCTTCTCTGCAACTGGCATATTTTTTGTCCATTGAACCTCTGGTTTTTCATCACCTGTTTCTGCCTCTTCAACTTTGTATGGGTACAAATCTGAGACATTGGATATCGGATAAATTATGATCCCATCGGGTAATTCAATCTAATAAGCATTTGGCCCAAATTTCTTCAAGACCTTACATGGTCCGATCTTCTTCATCTTCAGTTTGTTATATGTCCCCTTTGGGAATATTTCCTTTCTTAGATGTGCCAAAATCAAATCACCAACCTCAAATTGAAGTTGTCTCCTGTGTTGATCTGCTTTGCACTTATACTATTGGCTCGAGTTCTGCAATTGCTCCTTCACCTACATGTGAAGTTCCTTCATTGCTTCTGTGAAATCCTCTGCACTAGCACTCCTAGTTTCATTATGTTCTGAATCTCTCAATTTAGAAACTCCTCTTGGATGTGTCCCATAAACAATTTGGAATGGATTCTGCCATGTGCTTCTGTTGATTGAATCATTATAAGAAAATTCCTCCTGTGGAAGAATATTGTCCCACCGACTGTGGTGTTCTGTCACCAAGCTCCTCAGCAAGTCTCCCAAACTTTTGTTCACAACTTTTGTCTGTCCATCCATCTGAGGATGATAAGTTGAACTAAACGACAAGTTTGTTCCCATATTTTTCCATAATTTTCTCCAGAAGTGTCCCACGAACTTGGTGTCTCAATCCGAAACTATGCTCCTTGGTAAGTCGTGAAGTCGAATGACTTCTTTGAAAAACAGATTTGCAATGTGAGTTGCTTCACTAGTTTTCAGACACGGTATGAAATGTGCCATCTTAGAAAATCTATCTACCACTACAAAGATCGAGTCAAACCCTCTTTGTGTTCTTGGCATCCCTAATATGAAGTCCATCTTGACTACATCCCATGACCTGTCAGGTATGGGTAACGGTTGATAAAAGCCTGCATTCTGCCTCTTTCCTTTTGAATACTGACAAATTATGCATCTGTCCACGAAATTTTTGACGTATGCTCTCATTCTTGGCCAAAAATATGACTCTTTTAACTTTGAGAACATCTTGTCATGACCGAAATGTCCAACCAATCCTCCACTATGTTTCTCCTTCAGCAAATTCTCCCTCATGGAGCATTTTGGAATACAAAGTTGATTACCCTTAAACAATAATCCTTCCTAGATCATGTATTCTGTCAATTAACTCCTATCCCTGAGAACTGGATTCTCAGTTGCTTCATATGCCTCTTTAAAATCTGGATCATCTCTTTACATGTCCCTAAGATCATCAAAACCCAGTGTTTTGACTCTGAACTCCTGCAACAACAAACATTTCCTGCTCAAAGCGTCATCAACTTTGTTAACAGTTCCAAAAATATGCTTAGTTACAAAAGTAAAGTTCTGCATGTATTCAACCCATTTAACATGTCTTTGATTCAACTTCTCTTGTTGAGTCACAAATTGCAAAGCATGATTGTCACTGTATAAGACAAACTCCTTAGGGATTAAGTAATGCCTCCATTTCTTTAATGCCTAGATAATAGCATAGAACTCCTTGTCATACGTGGAGTATTTCACTTTTGCTTCATTCAACTTCTCGCTGAAGTATGCTATCGGTCTGTCTTCTTGGCTCAAGACTGACCCTATTGCAAATCCACTTGCATCACATTTTACTTGAAATGTCTTTGTGAAATCCGGCAACACCAAAATTGGTTGTTCCGTGATTTTCGTTTTCAACAAATTGAAGCTCTTCTCAGCCTCTTCTGTCCAGTGAAAAGACTTGTGTCTCTTCTTCACTATGTCCATCATCGGTGCACTAATTCCACTAAAATTCCTGATGAACTTCCGCTAGAAATTAGCCAATCCATGAAAACTTCGAACTTCTAAGATACTCTTTGGTGATGGCCAATTCTTAATTACCTCCACCTTATCTAGATCCATCCTCAACTTATCTACAGAAATAAAAAACCCCAAATAAATGAGCTTTGTCTTTATGAATGAGGATTTCTTCATATTTATCAGCAGCTTCTCTTGTTGTAGCCTCTGCATCACTGTAGCCAAATGTTTCAAATGCTTTGCCTCTGTTTTACTAAAAATCAGTATGTCATCTAGATACACAATGACAAATTTTTCGATGAAATCCTTCAGGACTTCATTCATCAATCTCATGAAAGTACTTGGCACGTTTGTTAAGCCAAATGGCATAACAAGCCATTCATACAACCCTTCATTGGTCTTGAAGGCTGTCTTCCATTCATCACCTTCTCTCGTACGAATCTAGTGATATCCACTTTTCAAGTCAATCTTTGAAAAAAATTTGGCCCCACTCAAGCAATCCATCAAATCATCCATTCTTGGCAATGGGAATCTATACTTGATGGTAATCTTGTTGATCTCTCTCGAGTCAGTACACATCCTCCAGCCTCCATCTTTCTTCATACTGAGCACTGTCAGAACAACACATGGACTCAAGATTTCTCTAACCAACCCTTTGTCCATTAAGTCATGGACCAGTCTTTTGACCTCTTCATTCTCCTGCAGCGTCAATCTATACGCTGCTTTGTTTGGAAAACTAGCGCCAAGTATGAGATCAATATGGTGACTTACACTTCTGATCAGTGGCAATGAACGAGGTATTTTGTCCACTACTATGTTAGCAAACTCTTCCAACAGTTTATGAACCTTTTTCGGTAAATCATCTACCCTTGTACTGGTTAAAACAATTTTAGGCTTCCTAACCACAATGAATTGTGGTTCCTCCTTCTTCTTAACCTCTGTAAGAAGTTCCTTCCCACTCATGAGAAGTACAGTGTTGCTTACTTCAGGTTTCACCTCTTTGTCTTTGATTGGAAGCAACATGTGAGTTCTCCCATTCTTCTCTAGGGTGTATGTGTTCTTTCTCCCATCATGAATCACATTTTTGTCATATTTCCACGATCTACCCAGCAATAAATGACAAACATCCATGGGAATAACATCACAGAGTATTTCATATTTATACCCTCCTATTTTAAACTCAACTAAACATTGTTTAGTGACATTTACCTAATGTCCTTTTTGTAGCCATGAAACTCTGTATGGGCTTGGATGTTCAACCATCTCCATCTCCATCTTTTCTACCATCTCTGTAGAAATGAGATTGTCTGTGCTACCACTATCCACAATGACTTTGCATACCCTGTCCTTGGTCTTACAAGCAGTCTGAAAAAGACTGTTCCTCTACACTGGATTCTCCACCTCTTTCTCTAGCGTTAAGAGAACTTTTCGCATCATCAACGATCTTCCGCCTTCAGCATCGTCTGCCTCAACATTCCGCCTCTGTACTTTGGCAATGTGAGTTTCACCACCTTCTTTCTTCTTATCTGGACATTCATAAGACTTGTGTCCATTCTTTCCGCATGTGAAACATTTCACCACTCCACCTCTTCCTCTTCCTCTACCTCTGGTACGAGGAAAAATGTTTCCATCAGCATACTGACCTCTTTGTTCGATATGTTTCCCTCTATGTGAGCTTCCACCTCTCTTAGTTTGAGTCTGAGGTTTCTTCCACTCTTCCTTAGGTTTCTGATTTCTATCCTGGGCAACTGATTTTCCTCTGGGCTGACTTCTGCCTCGGCCTCTTTGACCGTGTTTTCGGCTCATCTTCTCTTCAGCATTTAGAGCCATATGATAAGCATCTTCCACCATTCATATGGTCATCATGCTCATCTCATCCCGAATGTCGTATCTCATACCATTCATGTACCTAGAAACTTTTTCATCATCACTTTCGCGATGACTTGCTCCGATGTTCATCTTGTAGAATTCTTCAGTGTACTCCTTCACTGTCATCAACTTCTGTCTCAAATTTTGCATTCTCTGAAACAGAGTAATTTGGTAATCCCTGGGAATGAATTTTTCCTTCATCTTTGTGATCATCCTATCCCAACTCTTGATATTTTGCTTTCCTTTGCAGCATCTGTCAGCTTGTATCTCATCCCACCACAATGTTGCACATCCTTTAAGTCTTGTGACAACATGTTTGACTTTCGTGTCTTCCTCAACATCTTCATAGTCAAAATATGTGTCCAGAGCTCTATTCCAGTCTAGAAGCTCTTCAGCATCCAGGTTTCTTTCATATACTGGAATATCCATTTTTTCCTTAGCACCCATTCTTGCAACAACCCTAATCAGGCATTCATTTGTTGCATCTTCTACTGTGACTTCTTCTCCTTCATGTCCAGCTTCATCTTCACTTTCAGAATCACTGACATCTCCAACACCAGTTGTGTGCCTTTGTGTTGTCTCCACGTCCTCGAGTCTGGCGCGTATGTCATGCATCTCTCTTTCCATGGCTGGATTTGGCACCTGCCTACCCCTTCCTCTTGGTATTTCCCTATCCTCTAGTGGATTGGGTGTTTGTTTATCACTTCTTCTCGGCGGCATGGCTAATATTTTTCCTTTCCCTGCTACAGAAAGAAAAGAAATATTTATGTGCTCTGATACCACACTGACGCAGACCTATCGTCCCTCGAGCCAAGATCCACTCTCAGGATAGTTCAGATTCTCCCTTTATCCGAATCAGCTCTTTATATTCCCTGCTGGAATCCGCAATTTATCGATCCACAGGTCCTTTTCGTGACTCACAATCTCGCGAGTTCGCGAGTCGTAACTCCCGACTCTTCCTCCCCAATCCCGCGATACCCGAGATCGCAAAATGGGTATAGCTCCCTTATGTCAGCGCCCTCCACGCGTAACCACCGGCTAGGCTTAACTTCTAGCGCCTCTCGCCACTCGCGCCTTTGTGAGTTTCAATGTCCAACCTTCGTGCTCTTACCTCACGAATTCTCAAGAAGCGAGAAGTCAACGTAGTGTTGACTCCCTTCCTCTTGGAGACACATGTTCGCCTGTCTGTCACACAGACGCTACCTTGAGGTTCCACCACATGCCTACACTCGTGCCTCGGCTCTCGACACTTCACGACTTTTGATGTCGAAAGTGACCCCTTTCAACCTCCGAACCCCCGAATGCGCGAAATGCGATGGGGTTCCTGATCCAACGGCTATCCTCGCTCCTCGCGATTTCGCGACTTGGAGCACCCAACTCTTGGGCTCTTACTCTGCGAACCTCAGAGTTCGCGAGATCCTTTCAATTTTTGCCACCTTTCCTCCTCCGATAGGCGACTACGATTCTCTCACGACTTCACCACTCGCGACTTCAAGACTTTCGGGACAAAAGTATTGACCTCCTATCCGTCGATATACCGAAATGCAAAAATTATGACACGTCGTCAATGTAGTTCCACAACAGAACTTCCCACCTTTTTGGAATTTCAGAATTCGCGATTTCGTGATTCCTAATGCTGAGCTTTCAGCTCTTCAACCCATGAAACCCCGAATTGGTCAATGAAGGTTTGGCCTCCATGTCGGAAAGTGTGCCACCTGTCCACCCTCAGATGGATGTTCCCGATCTTCTCACGACTTCGCCTTTCATGACCTCGCGAATATTGAGGCAAGACTTACAGTCTTCCAACTCACGAAACCCCGAAATGAGTTTTTGTGAGTGATCCAACGACCCCTGTTTCTCTTGAGCTTGCACTTAGAAAAACACCCAATGTAACCTTCTTTCTCCTCTGCAAGATCTGACGGCCTCCGGGACTTCGTGAATCCTCCGAGGAGGATTCCGACCGTCCAATTCCTCCTTGACAATTCCTGCGAAATGAACAAAGTGTTCCCTTCCGGAACTTTTCCTTTAGCAAAACAATGTCACTGTGCCTCCTCCCGATACTTCAAGGCACTAACCCTTCTGAGATTTTACCACAACCTAGAGTCTTCAAAAAGACTCCTACACACACTCCTTACGACAATTCTTCAAATGCTTCTAAGTATTTGAATTCTTTGACTCTGCGCACTCTCTGC
>SNQJ01S0163391.1:0-13959 GCA_010110895.2 Picea sitchensis | reverse complement strand
GTATATTTTTATTTATTTTCTTTAATTTTATTTCATCTTTAACATAATTAGGATCAAGTCTTTTTCAAAATAAGAAATCTATTTTATATTAGAAAAAGTTGTTGTTGAGCTGGAAAATAGTATAATAAAAAATGTTTAGAGTTGCTAACAAAAATATATACTTTATCATCAAAAAATTACTTACTCTAAACTTTACAATTCTAGCCCTTATAAGCCTAGTAGGTGTACTACCTTACATATTGAAACGTCAACAAAACATAATAGATATAGAAAAATAAACTACAAATTATGTCCTTTAAGGAATTCAACTTTTAGGGCTAGCTAAGTCTGTAGTGTTGCATCCTCAAAGAACATTTCCACTTTTGTTGGATGATAAGTACAAAAGTAATGGGTCCCCAAGTGGCAATTGGTTAGAAATTTATGATTGACCAAAGAACTTAGATAAAAGTAATTGTGATGGTTAAACCTCTTTCTATTAAAACAAAATGTGTACATCTTCACCTTCCACATGAAGGGTGGCGACGAGTGAAGGTGTGTACTTGTGTACAAGTTTACATCTTCATCCCCCACCATGTCCACAAATTTTACACTTTCATATCTCAACAAGAATAAATCTTTTCCAAAAAGTTTACACTTTCACCTGTGTTCTCTGTCAAAGAAATTAGGAATCAAGCCAACATTTCTTTTGGGATTGTCCCTTTTCTATAAACATTTGGGATTATGTTTACAGAGAAATGTTTCACCAGATAAGGTGGCCCTCTAATTTTAGTCCTTGCTTAGGACATTGGGAAAGATATTATCAAGGATCCTTTCATGGAAAGCCAACTTTCAAAAGGTTGTGGAAATCCATGCCCAAATTTGCGTGTTGGCAGATTTGGCTAGAAAGGAATAAATTTATATGCCAGGCTAAAGAGCATAAACCCCAAAATGTTTCTTGTAAGTCCACAACCCAACTGACAGAGGTAATGGACATAAAA
Source organism: Picea sitchensis (assembly GCA_010110895.2). Lineage (NCBI taxonomy): Eukaryota > Viridiplantae > Streptophyta > Pinopsida > Pinales > Pinaceae > Picea > Picea sitchensis. The sequence goes on along the minus strand of SNQJ01S0163391.1, from coordinate 12,982 downwards.
AATCTGAGCACAGAGGATCTGATTAATTGGAACACTTCTGAGAAGGATTATATCTTGAAATTCAATCTCCATACTTCTCATAGCCTCTATTCTTTGTAGTGATCTTACTGGCAGCTTCATTCTTCATTCAACTTTGACCGCTGGATCCAAAGTGAACTAGACCACACTTTGTGCTTTGATGGAGCTCCTAAAGGAAACCTAGGGGAGGCAGGTTCCAGGGGGGGCGAGTTCTCTTTGAACCTGGAGGAAAAAGAATCTTGGATTTCTGCTGGAATCTAGGGAAGGAAACCAACAATAAAGCTGAGGATTATTCCCTTCTAAAAGGTATTCATTTGGAAAAGCAACGGAAAATTCAAACTCTGAACGTAGTAGCAGATTCGAAGAAGATCATAAGAATGATGATCCTGGGTTCTGATCCAAAAAATATGAGTCTAAAAAGGGTCATAGACATAATCTGCCTCTTCTCGAGGACCTTGAAAGTCAATTTTTTCATGTTCATAGAGGTAATAACATCGAGGCTGATAAAATGGCCAACTTGGTCATATCCTGACACCTTAGGAGTGGATGATGAGGAATGTATACCCCCCCATCCTTAATGATCATCGCTTCCAATATGACTAGGACCCACCGCGTGCTGGCGAATTCAAGTGGAAAACATAGACCCTGCATGCAATCTGACACATGGAGAAGGCATCTGGCAGGAGTTAAGGCTCGACATGTGATAAAATGTGTTAATGGGAATTGGTATAGCCACTTCATCATGGCAAGGGATGGTAACTTCACCCACTCAGTTAAACTCATGGGTAGCAAGCAGATGAAATCTTTGGATCAGATGGGTCGAGCATGTAGCAGGATCAACGCAGTGTCGAGACGTTTGGCTGGTGACACTTTTAGTCATTTGTCTGGGGTTGCGAAGGATCCAAGTACAGTGACCCAGGAAAGACGAGTACTTCCTAGATCTTCTCATTATTCTATGAATTGGTACCTTCCCTATCTGTCTGTCATGAATTTTCTAGTGTTTGTGACTTGGGGGTTTATAAATCATTGCTCTCGGCCTGAGTTCCCTGTATTGTGGTCTTCTCGAACTCTCCCTGGATTTTTCTTGTGTTTTTACTCTGCTCCTTCTTTGATTTATCTCTTGCGTCCCCTCCGAGCCACTCTCTGCATTTTCCATCTTGTCTCTACCTGGGTGAAGCATCTTCCCTTCTCACTCCCAGGCCCCTTGTTTCCCTGTTCACTTTTAGGTTTTGGTGGGTTACCCCTTTCCACACTCTTTTCAAGTGTCTCCACCATGCTAGCACCATGGATATCAGAAAGAATTCTCTCAATGCGCCAAGAGCCATGAACTCTTTGTATTATATTGTAGGGAAAGGACATCAGGATTCATAGAAGGAATGTTCAGGGTGCCAAAGGCTGTGAATTCATATAGGAGAAATCATTTCCATGATGACTTTCAAGCTGGAAACTCTCTCAAAACACATACATCTCATTGAAAGATTGCAGGACGAAGTGTTCGCCCAATGCAACCAAATTGAGGACCAACGCAACCAAATGGATAACCTGCAAGGATGATCGGATGCGATGGAGAGTAACTATAAGCATCCCAACACCCTCGACAACACTCAGGATGCCTCAAGAAATCTCTCAACAACCACTGTGAATAAAGTTCCAGACCTCAACGAGCCAACAATGGATGCAAATTGGGAGAAACATGAACATCCAGAGGTAAAAAAGGAACCGAGTAGCTGATACTGTAATTTTTAAGAGTTATGGTTTGTTTAAAAGTATGCATAAATGGAGTTTTTTTATAGGCTGTATTCCTTGAAATACAACAAAAATGTTATACTTAGGAAAGTTGGAAAATCTGTGGACTCAAATTTTGTAACAACAGTCCCAATTTTCATAAAAATTGAATTTCGAAGGCATATCAATGCCTTTTTTTGTACTACAGTGGATTTATCCACACCTTTTTAATACAAATTTCCCTAGTTCTTGTAAAAAAAAAATATTCATCTTAACCACCAAATTACAACTGAATAAATCTAACAATTCCATCCCTCACCATGTACAAAATTTTAGACCTTATCATCCTCACTATGCACAAGTTTGCATCTTCAATCTTGCATTCTCATTAAAATTTGATATCAAATTATTAACCTAGTGACATCCATGACATCCATCTCAATGACCATATGACAATGCAACAAACCACACACACACACACACACACACACTTTAAACCCCTTTGCTATTTATCTTCTATATGAAGGATCGTGGCAGGTGAGGGTGGAATTGTGTACAAGTTTACACCTTAAACCCCCACCATGTGCACAAGTCTACATCTTCATCCCCACCATGCATACATTCACATATTCACTCCCATAAAAGTAGATACTGGTCAAAATTTGATATTAATTTACTAACTTAATAACACTCATTTTAACCACCAAACTACAATGTAACAAAATTTACACTTGCATTTGTTACCATGTACACATATTTACACCTTCATTCTTTTTATGTACAATTCCACACCTTCACTCCATAAACTCTAGTTAAAATTTGATACTAAATGATTAACCTAATAACACATTTCTCAACGACTGATCTACAACCCAACAAACCATATATATTATGTTCATTTTAATTTTAAATCCCTTCACTTTTCTCTTTTCAATAAAATCATATCCCTTTGTTCTATCAAATTTATACCATCTTATATATAATTTATTTTTCTTTCACCAAGTATTAAGCACCATGCATAGTTTTACCTAGAACTAAAAGGAATAATCCATGTAACAAATGATAATTATGAATGAGCAAATAGGGATCTGAAAGGGTCCAATTATTTATTTACAGTTCACACACACACACACACACACACACTTTATCATCAAAAAATGCCTTACTCTAAACTTTCCAATTTTAATCTTTAGAAGCATCCTAGTCAGTGTACTATCTTACAAATTGAAATAACAACAAAAATACTCGACAAAACATAACAGGTATAAAAAAAGAGACTGCAAATTATTTCCTTGAAGGAATTGAACTTTCAAGGCTGCCTAAGTCTCCAATGTTGCATCCTCAAAGCACATTTCCACTTCAGTTGGATGACAAGTACAAAAGTAATGGGCTCCTAAGTGGCAACTAGCTAAAAATTTATGATTGGAGAAATAATTTAGACCAAAGTAATTATGAAGGTCAAAACTTCTATCTATTAAAAAAAGTGTGCATGTCTTCACCTTCTACATGAAGGGTAGCGGTGAGTAAATGTGAGGAATTTGTGTGTAAGTCTACATCTTCATCCCCCACCATGTGCACAATGTTTACAATTTCATCTATCARCATGTATAAATTTTCACCTTCACTTTAGTGAAAATACATATTGGTTCAATGATATTAAATACTCATCTCAACCATCAAAAAACAACTCAATAAATTTGACAATTTCATCCCTCACCATATACAAAAGCTTAAATCTTATCATACTCGCTATGCACAAGTCCAGATCTTCACTCTTTTGCATTAGTTAAAATTCAATATTAAAATATTGACCTAATGACATCCATCTCAATGACCAAAGTGCAATGCAACAAACCATATATATGATGTTGATTTTAATTTTAAAACCCTCTTTTGTTTATCTTCTATGGGAAGGGTGGTGACCGGTGAAGGTGTTGACTTGTGTACAAGTTTACACCTACATCCCCCACCATGTGCACACGTATACATCTTCATCCCCCACCATGCATAAATTTACATCTTCACCTCCATAAAAGTAGATACTTGTTAAAGTTTGATATTCAATTATTAACCTAATAATTGATCCATAAACGATGGACTTATATCCCACTCACTTCACCAACATAGATCCTCTATGGAAGTCTCTTATGAGCTCAATTCGTAGGCTTGTACAAAGTACTATGTCTTCAAAAAGGCCACTAGGCCTCTATTCCCTTCCCTAGACATCGTCTCCTACTTCTTCTTCTTCTTTTGATGGTTGTAAATATTTTCTGTGTGAAACATGTGCTCTGAATGATTGGATTGTTTCTTCTTTGTGTAACATGCATGCAATAACCCAAATGACAATGCAATGTAAATCCTATGTTGTTTAAGTAATTTATGTATTCAAATCTAGTTTATTGTCCAATTTATTGGTTTTTTTACTTATGGCGATAAGGCCAATCCAACCAAGTTCCAACCCAATGTATTAGCTAAATTGATATGCTACTATGCCCCTTTAATGTGAAAAACACAAAATTCAAACAACCAATTTGTTCAACACATAGATATATGCTCAAATTTGAATTGTCAAGAAAAAGTAAATCTATGTTTCCCAACTTGACTACGTGCAATACCACTTAAATGGTAATTCGAGTTAGCACCTCATATATAATGGTCGATTATAAAATTTATAATTGGATTGTTCTTTCAAAACACTTAACACTTTGTGTTCATGTTACTCCTATGCATTCCATTTGAGCTTGAATTGGACTAAGAGTTGGTTGTAGCATACATATGCAATATTTAGCCTAGACAATGGCTTGGTTGATGAGGCCAAAAACACCAACAAACCAAGTACTATATTATCATTGTGTATGAAAACCAAGGTGGTAATCAAAATGATTCAAATGTTGTCGACTCCATCTAAAGGACATTCCCAATCAATTCTTCTAGAGCCAAATCAATTATGTGATAGTTCTGCCAAAACAACATGTTAAGGAATGAATAAGAAACCACTCTTGAAATTTGCAATTAAATGTCAAGCTTCTCAATGTTGATTTCAGATATGGAATTTTTCTTGAGTTCCTTCCGTGGCTCCACCCAATTTCCCATTAATAAAGAAAAAAATATATTTTCTTCTATGAAATATTCCAGTGTTAGCTGTTACAAATTCCTTGTTGTTGGATCCAAGGTTGATTCCTACAACTATGAAGGAATCATAAAAACAATAATGATCTTTCCTACCCATCTCAACCCTGTATAGTGGTGGAACTCCTAGATATATGTATCCTTTCTCAAAAACAGATTTATGATATGTGAAAAATAATGTCTTATAAGTATCCACCAAATTCCTTTCAACAATGTTGTGAAATTGAAAAACAAAGGAATGGATTCGACCAACAATGTAAAATCACCCAATGAGAGATGTGAAGTTGTCTAGGCATGACTATCCAAAGGTGTGGACTTGTGTATAATTTTATATCTCTGATGATAAGTATAAAAGTAATGACCCTCAAGTAATACTAAATGGAAAATTTATGACTATCCAAAGGTGATGGCAGGTAAAGGTGTGGACTTGTGTAAAATTTTACATTTTTATCTCATCATGTACTGCTTTGATGCATAGGGTTTATAGGCCAGTTGTGACACTTTCATATTCCCCATGTACAAGTTCACATTTTCACTCTTCTATTATAATTAGAATTTGGTATTGAATTATTAACCTAATAACATCCATCTCAACTACTAAACTACACCACAACAAGCTACTTTGAGGCATAGGTCATTCCCAATCAATTCGTCCAGAGCCAAATCAAGTATTTGATGCCTTTCTAAGTTATCTTTGAGAACTTTTTCATATTTTGAAGTATTTGATGATCCGATATGACTGCAGAGTTTGATGTTCTATTTTATTCCTTGAATGAGTTTTATTTTGAGGACTTTCTGAATGGATGACTTAAATGAAGAACATATATGAATTTTGCATCCTCATGCTTGCATGTTGTACCTAATGTCATCATGTATGCTCAAGATCTTGTATGATAGTCATATTATTCAGTTTCAAACTCTTAGCTATAATAACAAGATCATTTATCCCTTCTATGAGTTTGAGGTTAGATACACACAACTTCCATGACATTTATCTACAGTAGCCGAGATCATGGATGATTGTCTTTGAGAAACTTCTCCTTCCTATTTCTTCATTTTTCAAACAAAACCAACACATATTCACAAGTTTTTTGAAGTCAAAGACAAAGTATGTAATGTTTATGATATATTGGAAAAGTCACAGAGTCATTGCCTTTACATGACTACTCCAACCTTGAAACACATGTGGGGAATCCATTGATCTTCTTCCTCTTGGATAAACTTTTCTCTATGCTAGTGTTGTCTATCATTGGAATCCAACATTCAACATTCAGATTAAGCCTTGTCTTTCCAAAACCTCAGCCGGATTTGTTGTTATCATCATTACACATTTTTTTTCACTTCCATTCCAAGGTCTAAATCTTATTGTATTGTATTATGTGGTTGGAACCTTGATCCATGGACGAAACCTTGATATTTATCGAGAACCTTGATCCTTACCAGGATCTCCCTCATGGGGAAGTAGATTCACCTTTACTTATAGTTCTCTCTGAGATATGAATTCTGCAAGGTTATCAGATCCACCCATTCAAACTCTCCTCATCGATTTGAAAATATACCTTGCTCATCCTAGTTCCCAAAACCGAAACTCAATGAACCAATCAGATTTACCTTTATCGGGAATCCCCTTTCGGGGTATTGAGTGTCCATTGTTTTAAGACTTCTACGAAGCCCGAAAGAAAACATCCTATCGGGATCCCCACATCAAGTTTGTCTCATTAGAATGGTCAAGAGAAGTCCCTTGTGATATTTCTAAGACCTAAAGGTTGTGAGCTTCTTCGGGATACTCTTTATCGAGTTCTTTTCTTTTGGATCCTCTTTTTTTAAAAATAGAATCTCAAAGACCCCTAAAGATTCACAGATGGGGAACCTTGTCATTTTGTCACCTAATGCTTTCTCACCTAATGCTTTCTCACCACTTTTCACCTCCATATTCATGCGTTGTGGTTTGATGTGGGAGCCTATTGCCTAAATAATATTCTCTCTCCTTGCAAGATTATCAGGTCTATCCTCCAAGATTTTCCCATTGATTGGATTGACATATCCCATTTTCCTAGCTAGCGTGAAACTCCTTTTTATCATATGGGTCTCTCTTTGTGGCATTAATGTGTCATGAGACATGTTGTCCCTTTAACCCCTACCTGATCACCATTTGTTTTATTCAGATTCATCCAATCTCGATCCCCATATGACATGCCTACCCAACTCAACACCCGATTATTTGGAATTTGCATGATATAGCTTGTTTCTATTTTTCATCCCTAGGTGTACAACCCTAATTAGTGTGGAACCTTGACCCGTACAGAAATTGGCCTCATTTTTCCTACTTTTTTGTATATAATTTGTACAGTTTATTTGTTTTATTTTATTTCTAATTTTTATTTATTTTAATATTATTATTATTATTTATTTATTTTATTTAGTGATTTTTTTCAATTGTAATTTTCACATAGTTTTACTAAGCTACACATCGTTTTGATTTTCCATGGTTTTCCCTAAATTTCCCATGGTTTCCCAAACCTACCCTAGTTTTTGAATTACATGGGAAAATCACTTTTACTTTGGAAATCATTTTACATGGGTAAAATTATTTTTACATGGGTAAATTACTATTATATGGGTAAATTATTTTACTTGGAGAAATTACTTCTTACTCTATGCATTTTCACTAATTCCCTAATGTATAATGTATATTTCATATGTATATTCTTATTAATTTTTCCATATCCCCATGAAATTGGATACAATTTGACTTTTTCATGTGTGTTATTTTTATTTCTTTTTCTTTTTCCTTTTCCCTTTTTATTTTATTTTATTTTTCCCATTTTCCCCAGATTGTATTTTATTTATTCTTCTCTTTTGATTCATGATTTTTTCTATGTTATTTTCTTTTGAAATTTCATTGAGCTTCACTTTTCGGTAAATCCCCATCGAGAATTACCGTTAGGAAAAACTTCCCTTATTTCTTGGAGTCCCCGAATACCTATGGAATGACTTTAGTATATTAATATATTTTGGGATTTAGGCTTTTAGATTTTACCTGTCGGATTTACCATGGAAGACCCTCCCCTATCTTTCTGAAATCAAACATCTCGAACACATTATGTTATTTTATTATTATTTCGCATCAAAATTTTGGGATCGGGACTTAGCCCATCGAGACATCTGATGAAGCTTTGATTATTTTATATTATTTTCGGGACTTGAACTTCTGAAAAATTAACCCATCAAGATTTCACTATTTTGGAGTTGCGATCCATTGAGATTTTATTATATTTCGGGTGGGGGGACTTTATGTTTATTTATTTATTTGATTTCATTTTTCTATTTTTCCTATTTTACTATGGTTTATTAGCCAAAATTTCTACATGGGCCCTAGGTCCTATGACTCCTCTAGTTCTACACACAAACCAAGTAAGGGGCCAAAAACAATATAAACCATTCAGGCTAAAATTAACTGATGCATGTGGGATAATTGTTTTAGGGTTGAAGATTAATGATCCAGATCTCCCCACAAGAAGAGCAAGGGCAGTTGAGTGCCAACTTTAGGAAGCCATGATATCTTGATCTCTTAGATTCCAAATCAGGCTCAGGATAGCTCATTGGAAATATCTCAAGAAGGAGAATGCATTGGAGGAGGAATTCAAACTAGACCAGTGTCTTAAAAGCCCATAAAATTTGAATAAGAAAAGGCCACAAATTTGAAGGGGAATAAAATGTAAAACTACAAATGGCCATAACTTGTTTTACATGAGACAAAATTAGGCCCATGAGAGCACATTGGAAAGATAACAAAGACCAAAACATGTTGGTATAGCTATTATTTATAGGTTGATGAAGAAAATGTCTAGAAGATTCAAGGAATAAAAGAGGCCCAAATCTAACTAAAGAAATGGGCTGTGCAATGTTCATGCATCCATAAATAGAGTTCCAAAAAGGAGAAATGATACCTACAAGAGCATTCTGAAAAGATTAATCAAAGAAGAAGAATATGGAAGAATATTATTCACCATATTGACACAAAAAACACCCAGAAAAATTTGAAGAACATAAGAGGATACAAATGAGCATATCCAACAATATTTTTTTTATAAATATCACTCATGAACAACCTTAGAGGGAGATTGACCACTCATGAGTCTTTTTAACTTCTGTTTATAACACTTGTATATTATTTTAAGAAAATGTATGGGGAATTTGAGTCATTTAATGATTTTGAAGATATGTGACTATTGGTTGTTACAAAAGGTGAAAGGTCTTCCTTGTTTTATAAAATGAAAACCACTAAATGTAATAGAGGAAATTTTCCCATCGTTTGATGGTGATACTGTTATCTCAACAATGAAGAGAAAAATGTATTTTGAGATCATGATAGTTGTCAAATTCATTTGGGACTATTCTACATTTGTGTTTTCCTTTTAAAACTCTTGAATATTTATCATATCAACTATTTCAGTGTGCAATATTTGAGATGTTTAAGCTGTTGTGATTTCGTATGAATACAATGGTAATGTTATGGGTTCAATATGCAACTATTTGTGATTCAACATGTAGTGCTATTTTTTGAACAAGTGGTTTATTGACATCAACTATTTATGCAATTAATGACATTATTTCATGTTATGTTCATTCTGTAGATTTGCTCCTATGTAGGATATGTTAGAAGTAGTTAGATTATTTAGTTTGGTTTTGTTTTAGATTAGATTTAGAATTGATAGGAATTCTTTTGGGGAAAATTCATTGACTTCCCCCCTTTATCCTTCAATTATTAGTGGTAGCCAAACCCACATACTAGTCAAAAAATGCTACCCAAAATGAGAGTAGGTCTAATTGGGACGTACCATCGGGAATTCTCCCTTACCTACTTGACAGGCCATTTGGTCCCATCAATATAAATGCTACTAGAAGGAGGGATAGATGACAAGTTGAGTTTGTGGAGTCATTATTATTAATTCTTTTTTAATTTACTAATGGATCCTTCCCATATCCCTTTATGGAGATGTATTTCTAGTCATGTACCTCTTAAAAGTCTTAGAAATATTTTTCATCTCTTGTTTCAAATTAAATTTGATGGGGAGGGTGAAACATCTGCATTTGAACATATTTTGTAGTTCTAGAAATTTTGTGTTTCTCAGAATATCTCTCATGCAGGTGTCATTTGCAATTTTTTCACTCTCAATTTCGTAGGTCGAGTCAAGAGTTGGTGTGAGACTTTGTTGACTTCCTCTATTCACACATAGGAGTACTTTTTGCGTGAATTTTGGCATGCTTTTGAGAATTATAATTATGATGAATTGTGTGAAAAAATATCAGAGCTTAGGAAGAACAAAGATGAATCTCTTGAATAATTTCTTATTAGATTTATGCATCTTCGCTATAGATTTCCTTTGGATGATTGGCTCTCTGTCGGTGATTCAATTCTCTATTTAATTTCTCTTACTAATGAAACATAACAATTGGAGGATGAAGAATTTGAATCACCTCTTAATGCTACTTTACATGTTGATTTGTATTTACATGAAAATGCTAAAAATATTAATGACTTGGTTGAAACTCATATGTTTGGATCTTTCTTTACTCCAGGGGATATAGATCAAAGAGAACATTCTTTTTTAGAAGAAGCATATGTATCATCCCACCTTTACATTCTCCCCTTCTTTCCTTGTGATGAAAAATAAACCTCTTGTGTAGTAAAGTTGAGTTCATATTTTTCTATAGCTGATAAAGAGGAGGGTTTTTCCGCTAACAATGGGACACTTCAGGTCACACTGATGGTTATGTTGGGTTCTCATTATCCTATCTCATATTTTCAATCATAGGAAATGGAGGAGGAAGGCATGGAGAAAGACATGGATGTTGATTAGTCTATTAATGAAGAAAATATGGATACACATGACATGAATCCTTCCTCACCAATGAATACAGTGGAATTAATTTTTGTTGATATGAGTTATTCTGCTATTATAATCTCTCCTATTTTAACCAAGATAGATCAAGAAGGTTTTCTTATAGTTGCCGAATTATTTATTGAGCCTTCTTGTTATGAAAATCCTTGCGAGTTGCTCCTCTCTTATACTCATGACTATGTTTTGGAAGATATTTCAGATTCTCATGTTTTGCAGGAGAAAAACAACAATGTTGATAATTTCACTCAAGGAGAAGAAATAAACATACAAGAAATAATGCTTCTAGCACAACAATCCACTTTTTATTTGGAAGATGAAAATAGAGGAAGAAGGTGTTGATTGTGAAACCATTTCTAGCATGAAGCCTATTGATTCACAATCAGTCAACAATGTGCTTAAAGAAAAGGAGATACGATTCAAAGAAGAATATTTTGGAAATGTTTCCTATTCAAGAGAGGCTTTTCATTCTCTTAATTCATCTACTTATTAGTTTTTGTATCATGATCTCTTTATTGGTTTGATCTTTCAAGAAGCCACCCATTATCCTATTCAAATAAATTATGTAGGGCCGACCCTTTTGAAGTACTTGATGGTAGTAACATGCATATGGAAGATAGAGAGGATAATGCCTCTTCCCATGAACTTAGTACTTTTATGCCTTATCAACCCTTTTCATGGGATGAAGGAAATGGTGTAGTAGATGTATATCACACCATGTCTTCTTTTGTTTCATCTTCATTTTTTAATTAATAGAGAGTCTTCTTGTTCAAGTATCCCTTTAGTTGAGATTGTTGATGTTAGTGGCTTCCACCATTGTATTAAAGATATGAATTATACCATGGTGAGTGCTAGTCCATTTATATCATTTGATTCCACTAATGTATCTGAAGTTGATGGTTACTTGAAGTATGAGCCCAAGGAGGCTTGCCAAGATTATGAGGAACTTTGTTCTACACCGATGGTTATGTCCGACCCTCATTCTTTTGTCTTGTTTTCAAGAATTCACATGTATATCACATGAATATTCTCTCACCAAGTACACTTCATACATATTTCATACATGATTCACATTTGGTATGCTACTTTCCCATAAACTCCCTCCATCAATTCTATAATAGTCATGCCAGATTTTATGACAGAATTGAAGCATGGTTGGAGCGATATTATTAAGCTAAATTTCCCATGAATTATCACTATAACATCTTTGATATAGTGGAAAGAGTTTTTAATGTTTTAATTTTTCCTACTTTTAGTCTATTTTAACTCCAAGTTTTGTCACTAATTTTTTTATGATGAACATGTGTTTAAAGTCTTGGAATTACATGTATGGCTACATTGGCATTATGACTTTACATAGTTCATTTTATTCCAGTGTAGTATATGATAATAATAGGGTAGAATAAGCTAGTGTCTTTTCTTTACATAGTTAACATAATTACCAACTTAATGAGAACTGTGATCTCAAAATGAGAACTCTGGCCCAAAAGACACAGATTTTTCCAAAAAAAACATGAAAATCAACCCCCAAATCAAAAAGTGGCACTACCAGTAGCACCATTTTTTCAAACGAGGTCAAAATTACAAAAAATTTCAAACATGGCCTTCAAAAATCATACAATAGCTCATATAAGCCTTCAAATCGACACCTAAGTAAAAAAATGATATATATATATATATATTTCAAAACGTTAAATTTATAGATATTTTGAAATCGTATTTTTAGCACTCGATACCATTAAAATCATAACCTCAAAATCAACCATCAAATTGAAATGTACTTCTACCGGTAGCACCCATTTTAAATTTGGGGTATTAAAATGACATTTTTTAAAGTCGTAATCAAAATCATCGTTACTGTAAACAAAATAATTAAATCAACCCTTAAATGTTTACTTTTTAAATCATAGTTTATCACTCCAAACACAACATAATACATAATACCATAAAAACAATACATTTAAAAAAATATAATCAAAACCCAAATTTGGAAAAAAAAACATTAAAAAAATATATATAAAAACAAAAACTAAAAACAAAATTGAAAAAAATTCAAAATTTTCCCCAGAAAACATTAATTTAAAAAATATATATATTTGTTTTTTCAAAAAAAAATAGTAAAAAATCCATTAAAACCTAAAATAAAATATAAAAAAAAAACCAAAAAAATACTAAAATCATGTAAAAATAAAAATAAAAATAAAAAA